>SCLG01000349.1:148326-177256 GCA_004367875.1 Oikopleura albicans | reverse complement strand
TCGACAACTACAAAAACAACAAAACAAACAACAAGTTATTTCACAAGTAAGAACATTAACTCCTTCGCGCCCGGCAGTTCCATATGACACTGTTTTCATTTATTTATGTTACAGTTTTTTTCTGATCAACCGGTAATTGACATCTGGTTACCGGTTTTGAAACTTTAATACCTATTAATATGCGCAAAATTCAGCGTGTCCATTATTAAATTATTAAATAGTTTCAATAAATATATAAAAAGACAGCTTATCATTCTGATTTCATAATATTATTGGAATGATTAGACAAGACTTGACCCTTTTGTTTCGAGAAAACTGCCTTCGCCGATAGTTAATGGCATAATGATGAATAAATAATATTGAAATTTACATACCGATAACCTATACAGTATAGCCTATATACTGTATACTGTTAGGGGCTCTGTATAACAGTATATAGGCTATACTGTATATACCATGTATAGCCTACCATGTATAGCCTACCATGTATAGCCTATACAATGTAAATTTTTGGTCAATTTTTTGGACTTCTTGGGTCTTGATTATCCCGTATATGAAGTTTCATCAAGTTCTGAGTTGTATTTCAAAATTTGCATTTTCCGGAATTTATCCTAAATATGACTCATATGACTCATCCCTTATTTTTTTTCACTTTTTAGCGTGGGAAAAATTTTTCAAATTTAGATTTCTAATTTTCCTGTACACCTATGATTTTTTTCTAAATTGCCTACAGAAGAGGGCACCCTATATTTTAATTAGTAAAAAAATTGGAGATGGCATATCTTTAAAACCGGAAATAATCGACTTCCTGTGATAAAATGGCCAAAAATGGCAATTTGCGCCGCCTAGGGGTTAAAATTAGAATTTTCTCCAATGAGATTTTTTGTTCAGCGGATCAAACTGTATCATCTAGGAAACTTATTTTTTTCATTCGGAGACATATTTTTTTACCTGAAAAAGTTTGTGGGCAGCCTGTATAGTATACATGGTAATGTACTTTTTGCGTAAAAATAAATCATAATTTTTAACAACCTTGAAATGTCTTAAATAAAGTGTCAACCGGTTAATATACCGGTAGAACTTATTGTCACGCAAAAACTAATTATTTGCAGGCACCATAAATTGTTTTGAAAAATGAATATAAAAATTTCGTTAAAACCATATTAATTGTAAAAACATTCATTTGTTATCGAAAATTTAACATTGTGGGCCGTTTTTCGTGCTCGGGTCAGACCCGGCTTGACCCGCGGAAAAAGGAAGGGTAGGGCAAAAAAAAAAATAAAATGTGCCGATCTCTGGTTCCATACAGACCAGTTTTGATCATTTTTAAAATCCTGGTCTAAAATATCGAAATTTTCGTTTGATAAAAACATTTCTTAGCTTTAACAAAAAATACAACGATGAATTAATTCTTTTGAGCATTTTTACAGCACTGAGTGAGCCTAAACGCCTACACACTCCCATTCTAGAACCTTTGAATAAGTTCTCCATTTCACGGTGAAACTTTCACCCTACCACTACATATTGAAATAAAAGTGCCAAAAGTTGAATTTTTAATTGTGAGGCTACGTGGCTAGTATAAATTCTGATAGATAATCGACTATAGTCTATACTCTGAATAAGCAATGGCCTCTCCGACGGCCAAGAAAAACCTCAAACAGATTCGATGGCCCTCTTGAGTATATATGGTAAAAAGGTGCTTGCATAATCGCTAGATTATAAATTAATCCAATTTGCAACGTATCAAAAAAGACTTTCTTACAAATTCAAAATTAATAAAGTAAACTTTAAGACTAGTCCTCTATCTATTTGAATCCAATATCTACGTGCATGGCCCAATATTAGACACAAGGTGTGCAATTAAGCATCTACAAATATATTATTTTTTCGTAGGCTACTAGTACCAAATTGCTACTATCATAAGTCAGAAAAGAAATGAGCTGTGCTCGGCTGTCCTCTCGGACTGAAAACAAAAATCCAGCTGTGCTTGTTTGTGCTATCCAGCGCAGCGATAAATAGGGCTAGGCTTGTCGAGCTCAAAAATAAAAATGAGTTGTCCTGGTCTGTGCTCTCGGGCTAGGAAAAATTGAGCTACGATCGGCTGTGCTGCCGGGGTTTTAAATTTTGAAGAGCGACTGGCCTCTCGTCCTTTGAAATTTGTTTGACCTGTGCTGGCCTCAGCTGCCTGGTTCACGAATAGCCGAGGGCAGTTCACTCGAAGGCAGCTGGTTGTTGCCGAGCCTAGACTATCAATGTATTTAAATGCTATATGCGTATTAAACAGTCAAGGATTATAAAGACTTTTTAAAAACCTTTTTAACTACCACATATCGCAGTGATTTTCAAACGCGGAAAAAATGAATAATGTTACCACTTTTTGGTAACGTTGCTTGAAAGCGCGTCTGATAGGCCTCTGATGTGGCCTGTCATTGGTCTTTTTTAGCGCACGCGGGCAATCATCGAAAGGCAAATCACCGTAATGTGATTTTCTTCTTTTAAAATATTTGTATTACAGTCATCCCCCTCTTAAGTGCCGCACTTGAAGGAGAAATATGCATTTCCGCTAAAAAAATTTTTTCGAGTTTTACTACAGATACTACACGAATGTCTTACTGTACTGATTGTCATCGATAGAGTTCGTGGATAGACTGATTAAAAACTTTGTATTCTAAAACATTTTATGGTGCCTGGGAAAATAAGAAAATAGAATGAACTAATTATCCCATGTTTTGGATTATTTTAAAGACCAGTAATACAAATTTTGACTGCACAAACATATTTTAAAAGGAAATTTGATTTTTACACGTTTACTCTAACTAATTTTACCTTATTATTTAACCTTATATTTTACCTGATATGTTACGTGATAAAACCAAAACCACGAAGGGACCTTTACAAGTCGTCCAAAAAACCTCGACTTTTTTAAATCTAATTAAAAATTTCATTAGTAATTTAATACTTATTTAACATTTCGGAAAATTAATAATTACTTCCAACTTCGGGACGTCAAATACGACGGCCGCTTTCGTGTTGACAAATTGACGCTTATACCTTTGGTATAGTAACCCTTATTTGGCAAACCCAGGATTAAGCCTTTTTAGTGTTATTAACTTGCGTAACTATGATTTTTCACGTTTTATGTGGGATTTAAACAGTTATAAGATTCAGTGTCAGGTGAATAATGTTTTGATTAATTATATGATATAATTTATATCCATATAGTCCAGATTAAAACCATACAACATTTCTATGGGAAATTTTCCTATAATCAGCCCCCCCTAATATGTTTCGCGGCAAAATAGACCCTTATTTGGCTCGACCGACCCTTATTTGACGAATGAAAATTGTATTATTCTTATTCAAGGGGTCCGTATTTGACACTCCCCTGTACACTCCATTTCGAAGTAATTATAAAAAAATATATGATAGTGAAAATATATGAAAAATCAAATTTCTTTATAATCAAATGAAACTCTGCTACTGGTGTGGGTCGTCAGTTTGTCACCGAGATGGACGCCAGTCTTACAATAGATATGTTACAATAGATATGTTTCAAACCTACAAGGGAAATTTTCTCGGTGACACTTTTTTTCTCACACCAGTAGCAAATTTGGGTACGCTTTTGTAGATAAAACAAAAAGTAGGGCACTTAAGTTTCGACAGTTCAGGTCCACGTCAATTTAGCCTCAGAGCTGTTTTTTCAACTCTTTTCAATGGATCTGTTAGTTCTTCATAATTCACTATCGAATTATTAATTTCGAGAATCGCGAATAAAAATAAACGGAGGCTTATTTTCAAGCCTTTAGATTTTTTTTTGCGCTTTGAAAATAATATAAAAAGCTGGAAATCAACACTTGAATAAACTCAAAAAACACGCTGCTGCCAAATTTGACCCACTTTAGACAACACGATAAGTTTAACTTTGTTTACTGTATAAATTGAATTGAATTCTAGATTTTTTGAATAGATATGGTGTGGACACTCTCAAAAGTTGCCGATTTTGTATCTAGAAAAAAAATCCACGTGGTGTCCCAATTCATTAGCAAGCTCTAATCTACAGCTATCTCTATTTTTAGTGGATTGGGACACCGCGTGGATTTCGCTATAAACATACTAAAGTGATAACTTAGTATAAAACTATTCAATCGTATCGCCAATATATGTATAGTACATATCTTGACAAAATTCCGAACTTTTCATGAATTTTGGCCGGATCAGTCAAACTCGTCTATGTATGAGGAAGATATGGACCATATCATACGGCCGATACAACTGTCTATGAGAAATCGTTTTTGATTTGGACATCCATCAAATGTTACTCACGTTATATATGTAGTCGACCACTTAGACGTTTAGTTTAATCACGGACCATAAATTGTTTTATAAATTTTTAGTCGTATTGCATCAAATTTTGAGTTGTCGTTTCAAAATTTTCAATTTTTTTAAATAAGAATTTTTTAAATAAGTTATTTTAAATAAGTTATACTTATTGTTGGGAAATAATTTGCCGGATAATACACACCCTTACCAGTTATCTTATCACCCGTTATTTCAACAAAATTGGGTTAATTTAACACTTTTTTATTGTAAATTCCAATTATCTAACCAAACGTCGTACCCAATTATCTTAACAAAATTCAATTATCTTGACACTTTTTGATCAAATTAACTCTTAAGATAACTGGGAAACTGAGTAGAGTTTAAACAAATAATAATACAACAACTGTATTGAAAAAATAAACTAACAAAACAGAATATGACCACATCTTCTACCAATTATAAACTATTCAATTTTTTTTTATTGAATGATTTGACTAATTTAAAATATATTCCAGGAAGTTAACAAATGTTATAAAATTAGTAATTTTATAACATTTGTTAACTTCCTGGAATATAGTCAATCTTCAGAGTGAATTCCCTCGAATATTAAACAGAAATAAAGTGTGTAAAACGTGAAATACTAACGAAAAATGAGTAAATATTCGATTTTGTGGTGAAAAATCTGTGTCATTTTTACCGCATGATTGTTAGGGACGTCACTTCTTTTTTTGGCACAATTATGACTTGTGGATTTTGTACTTTGTTTCAGAATCACCAACGTTTAATAAATAATAAACAGATTTGGAAATTTTAATGATCTCAAGCGTTCCCCGAGATCAGATTATATGCACTGGGTGCGCAGTTATCTTGCGGCCAGTTAACTGGCAATCATTGCCGCTTGGCCAGTTTTTTCGATTTTTTCACGAAAATATTGTTAGGGACTACGGAGTATTTTTCAAAAAAGCCACACGGAGATTTTGTGAAAATACTGTTTAATAAATGTTTTCCTTTATAATCTAGGCCTTACTACAGATGACCTTGTTTGTGCTAATAAAATAATTTTTGGTTTGTAAAACGGGCCAAAAATTTTTCAGACCAAATATAAAAACGGAAAAAGTTGGTCTTTTCAACCTTGATTTACCATATGCTGATAATTTCCGGTAAAATCGTTGATGCTGTTATTTTGTCATTTTAAGCATTTTAAGCATTTTAAGCATTTTTGAGATTTTCAGTGTTTCCGCCCACGCAAATTAAAGTTAAATTTTCCCATCATTGAGGACCCCTATTTGTGGTCTTCGCTCAGATACTCGGCAGTTACCTGGTGAACAAATACTTATCTTGCATGT
Source organism: Oikopleura albicans (assembly GCA_004367875.1). Taxonomy (NCBI): domain Eukaryota; kingdom Metazoa; phylum Chordata; class Appendicularia; order Copelata; family Oikopleuridae; genus Oikopleura; species Oikopleura albicans. The sequence goes on along the minus strand of SCLG01000349.1, from coordinate 171,590 downwards.
TTTTCAGGACCAACTTCGCAAGATAATTACGCACCGTGTGTATGATATAAATCATCGAATATTAAATCTGAAGAATTAAATAAAATGTAAAAAAAATAAATTAAAAAGTGACTAACTATTCCATTTTGTGGTCAAAAATCGTGTCATTTTCGCCGCATCCTTGTTAAGGACGTGACGTCTCCTTCGACCGCGTGGGTGTTCTTGTATTTTTTTTGCGCGATTTCCCTCTATTTCTAAAACATTTATGTATTCATTCAACCACAATGAACATGTTTTCAGTGTCCGGATACAGAACATGTCCTTTGCTTATTTTAGCACGGAAAATCAAGTTTGACTATATCTTTTCCGCCTTGAATATTTAATACAGTTCGATCTCCCTGGGGATTTACTCAGCAGAGTACAACGTTTTCGGCCTCGGGGCAAATCCGCCAGGTGGCGCCAGACGTACTGCGCCCAATTCTAGCCAAGGACTACCATACCCAATTTTCACACTCGATTGCTTTTCCCAAGATTAACCAACAAAAATTGAAATTACCTAGTTCAAGGATTCAAGGTCAACATGAAAAGAAATTTTTGAGAGATTTTTGGTTTTCGAATTTTATTTTTGATTTTTACTTGAGAAAATGATAGACGATATACAAATACTTTTTGGGGATGTGCCTAAACGCTCCAAAAAAAGAGAACGAATCAAGAAAAAACACACGAAAAAAATTGACGCCATTAGCCGCTCAGAGGCAGATGGGGAAAAATATTTACAGCGGTTAAATAACGCCTGGGAGTCCTTTGAGCGACGTTATAACTCCCAGAGAGGATTTTCTAGTTTTCAAGGATCGGGCCAGCAGGATCGAGATTTGAATAGAGAAGGATCTGGCGGCGACATTTTTGGTGGGATAGAGGACCCATTTTCGGACCTAATCCCTAATGATGATTTCGGGATTGATTCGTCAATTGGGAACATAGATAAACCGGGTAATCCCTCATATCCCGACGGGACCGGAAATTCGGTTTATCCCGGAGGAACCGGGAATCCGATTTATCCCGGCGGACCCGCAATATATCCTGGCGGATCCGTGCCGATTTATCCCATACCTGGAAATGGGGCAGGCAGACCCGAAAATTACCCAGGTTTGTGCCGCATGACCACATTTATTGTACAAGTGTATGCCAGTTTTTTTATAACAATCTTTTTTATGATTTTTTTTGTGTTCAAGAGAATTCAATTGAGTACCAGAGACATACATAAATTCAACTTGTTGAATTAAAAAATGCGTTAACCCATGAAGGGTCAGCCATAAATATAGGTTGTGTGATGGATTGTGAAAATTCATCGAACTTAACAGTTTTCCTCATAGTTTTTAAGAATTCCGTAGACAGGTGGTGTACACACATTGAACCCAGTTAGAGAAGGTTGTAACTGAATACACCATATAACCAGTTATGTTAACACCATCGAACGTCAAAAACTGTTAAGATAATAGGGTAGGGCGTTTGGTTAAATAATTGAAAATCGAAGTTTATCATCTCACAAAAAGTGTTAACGGATTTTGTTAATATAATGGGTGTTAACATAACGATTTATGTGGTGTATTTTACGGAAGTTTTTCACTATTTTACATCTTGGGAAAAAGACTAATGCAGAGATCGGCACTCGGGTTAACTCGGGTATTACCCGTACCAGACTCGGGTAGAGCAAGGGTTGGGTAGCCATTTTTTTCGGGTAAGACGGAATTTTAGTCGGGTAATACCCGAGTATACTCGGGTAGTACCCGACTTGGGTACGGGTGATTATAGCGACGTTTGTTTTATTTTATTCGGTACCGTAATAAAAAAAAGTAAGAATGACAAAACATACGGTAATTAATATGAGAACAATGAACGATTTAGCAAAAATACATTTTAATGTCCTCTGTTTTCGACCTTTGAATTACTTTATTCGATACCGCTTTAAAAATCCAAGAAAAGCAATAATTTGTTAAAGTATTATACAAATTAAGTAAAAATTAAAAAAAGTCGGGTAATACCCGCGGATACCCGCGGTTCGGGTAGGGTTGGGTAGCAACATTTTTGCTCAGGTATTACCCGATATTTTACCCGAATTTTACCCGTGCTCGGGTATTACCCGATTTTTTTACCCGACCTCGTTTCTGGACTCGGGTGTTACCCGACTTTCCAACCCGTTTTTACCCGCGGGTAAACACTCGGGTCGGGTAAGAAAAAAAAACAAATGTGCCGATCTCTGGACTAATAAACAAGAAAACAACTTAAAAATTCTTGTAAAGTACACACGGTATTGTATGGCTTGATGATCGCGTTAATCACGGAGTTTTAAAAACATTTTATGGTGCCCTATTGTCGGCCAAATTACTTATCATCAGATAAGGTAGAATCAAATTAAAATTAATTATTTAAATGTCGCAAAGAAACGTAGCAAAGTTTGTTTGTTTTTGTTATGTTCATTGTTTGAAAAAATAAGGTACACTTTACAAACACCGACATTTCGGTCTTACCCACTTAAAATAAAATTTGCCCCCTACGATGTTATACTGTCACACGTTATCGTTGCGGATTTTTTTTTTCAAAAGTTGCAAGGGGTGACAACGCAGGGGTGAACTCAGACTATATGATGAACCTAAACCGATAAAATAAACGTGCAGTCTATGGACTGACTTGATTTTTGTAAAATAAAGACGCATGGTGTGTAGTTTGTACAAATTGGCGAATTTGAACGTCTTGAGTCAATTCATACAAAAACACCATTTTCATCATCCCTTATAAATATTGAGCATTAAAATAAAAATACACCAACTAACACGTTATGTTAACACCATTAAACGTCAAAAACTGTTAACATAATGTAATTTTGTTAACATAATGTGGTAGGGCGTTTGGTTAAACAATTGGAAATCGAAGTTAATCAAATCCAAAAAAGTGTTAAAATAATGTAATTTTGTTAACATAACGTGTGTTAACATAACGTGTTAGGTGGTGTACGGTATGTTTATGTGAATATCGATAAAATTCCAAATATAATTACTATATTGTGAAAATTTCGGCACCATAAAATGTTTTCAAAAAAGTTATTTATAAAAAATCAATAAATTACTTATTTTGTTTAAAATGATCAAAAGTTTCTACCTTTCTGGTTTTCTTTCTACCTTTCTGGTTTTCTTTAACTTTCTGTTGTTCTGCAATTTTTTGTTTGATTTATATTAAAATAATGAAAGAGACGTACAGGGGCCTCAAAGTAAGGGCCACCTTTTTGGATTCTCAAAAATTGCCAAAAAAACTTTGTGGCCGTTACTTTGAGAAATCCCTTACTTTGAGCATGCTTCTTTAAGAAATAACTTATCAAAAAAATAAGCCGAAACATAGCCCTTACTTTGAGGTCCCCTGTACATATAACTTTTGTTGCCAACTAACGTTTCGGAGTAAGTTTGTACAGTAGAAATTCAGTCTGACCATAGCTTTTGTTCAAAATCCAAGTTTTTGAAAGCCATGTTATATAACCTAGTATTGAGTCAATTTGTAGAACAGGGATAATTGGAGTGGTTTCGTCGGAAAATACTTTTTCAAAATGAAGTGTCCAATGAATATTAAAAGCTAAAAAAAAAACTAAGCTGGAAAAAGTTCTTTGTTCACCTTGAAAGATAGCTCATCACTATGATAATTGTTTTCCACATATGTCTCGTCCTCATTTTTAACGCACTAATATGTAAGTGTTACTAATATATGTGATGTATTGAAGTGTATATATGTGCTTATACAAGATATAAGTTATACCCTGTGAAAGAGGTGAGACATACCGGAAAGAAGGTAGGAATAAAAACGCGTGGGTTATATCATACATCTTAATACTATAAAGCTTCTACCTCCTCCATCTGCTTTCATAATTTTTTTTTAAATAAAGAATGTGGTACCTTTTTTATATTGTTAGATCTTTATTGTTAAAAACAGATGCACCAAGTGCGCCGTTATGTTTCAAAGCCAAAAAAAAATAAGTGACATAAACTTGAAAACTGAACAATTTCTTCGTAGTGTGTAGGCGTTTTGGGATATAATTGGTATAGATTTGAGAGTATTTTTCATAAATTTGAATAGCTTTCGTGTTCATTTATTGGCAACAATAACTTTTGATGGATTTTTGCTATCAAAGTTTCAAATACATGATAACTAAACTAGAACGGCATAGTGTGTGACCGAATGAGCTGGAAAATTTTTTCGATAAAAAGTGCAAGATAACGGGACGAGCCGTGAAAATTAAAAGATAACAGCGTACCTAGTGTATTTAATTTGAAGTTCACTACATGACCAATGTTTTTACAATCGCTTTGTTCCAAAATTGTTAATATGATTAAATTTGATTAAGATAATTGGTTAGGGGTGTAAGATACGTAGCTAAGGGTCTATGTAACCGCGGTTAACCGGAGGATATCAAAATTAATAGCTCTCAACCTAAAGTGCGCATGACGGTTATGGAAAGCTTGCAGTGCATGTTAGTAGGGACCATAAAATGTTTAAAAAATCCATTATTATCTTTTCAGGGGTTATGCCCCAAATTGATAAAAAAAATATACTGTAGGCTAAGCTCAACCATTATTGTTGTCACCCAAAAATATATATACAGCGATTACTTTGAATAAGCATTGCTAATTTTATCATTCTTATACTCAAATTGTTCTCGATTTTGAAGTTTTTCACGTTTTAAAGATTGTATTTTATATATTTGATTACATGTATTTGTATAACATGGACTACACCACCTACCTGCTCAAAGCAACGGTTTTTTCGCCTACGCACTGCATGCTTAAACTAACAGTTCCGCCTACATGCTAAAAGTTAATTCAAAAATCGAACAAAAAACTTTTATTTTAAGTTGATCTTTCACTTTAAGTGGACCTGTTTCTTCAAGCAGGTAGTACGTAGGCGGAGAAATTGACTGTTACTCTAAGCAGGATGTTTATATTTGTAACCTTATAAATTCACTGTTAAAAATATTGATGGTAAAATATTTTACCTTAAAAACTTCGTGGGACATCGGTGTTCATAATGTTACGTTTTATGATTCATCAATTTCATTTGGAAAATACCGTTCCTTGAAAATACCGGTCGTTTTGTTACACAGAAATAATTCAAAACGACCAAAGATTGCGTAGAAAATTAGCAAAATTGGGCCTCATGGGAACCAATACTACAGTTGTGGAAGCCATATCGTAACGCTTCATATCGTAACAGCTTCAGACCAGTGTTGGAAAAGCTTCAGACAAAATGAACAAGAAAGAGGGCCCCAGCTAAAAAGTGACTCATATTGAACAGGAATGTGAAGATTTTACTATATGGCTTCCACATTATTATACGTTATCGGGGAACGGGTAATCTTTAAGGATATATATATATATATTTGAATAAGGCACATTTTATTAACAAAATTTTCAGCGAATGAGGTGCGACCAACGACCCTAACGACGTCGACATTTCATTGGTCATCCGTCTTGTCGACGAAATCATCGACGACGTCGACCAGTGGGGGCAAAACAAGTGCGCCGTTGCGGCCTACACATACGCCCACAGTTACGCCGGCGCCTCTGGGCAAAACTGTGATTGCGATTGGTGTTCCGACAATTATGTTCTTGATAGCGGCCGGCGTCGTCCTCGTCCTTTTCCTAAACAAACGAAAATCACAGATTAAACCCCCTAGGCGGACACAAAATGCGATTTGTGCAACAATTGACACATACGACCCCAACAACCCGAATTATCATAATGTAAGTGTCACAAATTGTATTAAACGAATTTCGTATTTTTTATCTTTACGATTCTATACCGCCAAAATTCGTGAATAAATATTAGCTTTTTGTTAATAGTTTTTTGTTCTTTGACCTCATTACAAAAATCGAAATTTTCGAAGTTGAGAATATCTTAAAATATGCCGACGCGGAATACTAGAAATGCTCGGCCGATTTTTATGAAACTCGACCGGTAAGATAAGTTGTGTTCTGAAACTTCAATTTTAATATGATTAAACGCGCTGTGGTTAAAAAAATTCATAAACGTATTATTTTGAAGATTTCTGATGTACGGTAGAGTCTTTGCAACCATATCTTGCCATCAAAATATGAAGTGTACAGATATGGGCACGGAGACTTGAAATTTATTGAAATTTTACGATACAAAAATATGTAACTCTAAAATATTTTTAATTATCTAGAATAATTTTAATTATCATGGCAAATATATTCATGAATGGCCTTCTCGCTGGTCTTTTGTCAGTTGGAAAACAAATTATATGAAATTAATCATTTATTTTGTGAAACACTATATGGTGGCCAAAAACTCTTTTATTTTATGATATGGTTCATATCCCTAGAGATGTGATTTTCTAAGTTAACGATTAGTTTGATGATCAAATGCTCCATAATTGACAACCTAGAAACAACCTAGAAACCTTTAAACCTTAAACTCAAAAACCTTGTTTGCGCAGAGTTGGTGCTCTGCAACCCAACAAATACAGACTTTCCGCTCATGAACGCACAATTTTAATATTATTTGCAAATTCAGTTTTTAAACTTATGTTCAGTACACTTCGCTAGAAATTTTTCAGATAATTTATGATCAATTAAGAGCGATCTACTGATAATACTCCATATAAAAATTTAAAAACACTTTATGGTGTCTGAAACTATAATAAAAATTTGTGATGTACATAGTGATTCGCCTGATTGAATATACCGGATAATATTTCGGTAAATCCGAATCACTCCAAACCGGGTTTAATAAAACCCCGGCGACCACCCTAGATATACACGATTTGATTAAACAAATTGTAGTTCAATAATCAATTTAATTCGAGACTCAAAGGATACAAAATTGACAAACCCCCCTAACCAGTTATGTTAACACCAGTTATCTCAACAAACTGGCTTATCATAACACTTTTTTAACCAAAACGTAAAGCGATTTCAAATAACCTTACCAAATTTGGTCATTTTGTAATATGGCCAAACGTCCTGCCCTATTATCTTAACAAAATTCAATTACATGTATATTAACAATTTTTCAGGAAAACAGTAGTTAAAATAACTGGTTAGGTGGTTATAAAAATATATACATAAAACATATACGTACATACATGTATACATGTATATATACCGTATGGGTATATACCGTATGGGGACGCTCAGACTGTGAGGGTGACGTCAGAATAGCGTTACAAATGATAGGAAAATTGCTCAAAGCCTCACAGTCTGAGAGTTCCCATACGATATATCTTTATATATATATCCTAGCTGTAGGAGTTAAGTTTTTTTGAAACGACCTGGCCATTCTTTTAATGTGAAGGGCCATTTTTCATCGTGTTTCATGTCAACATCCTGTCCGACAACCCCAAAAAGCAAACAAACACGATTTTGAATTTTATTTTATTTTTGCTCAAATCATCGTGTCTTTTGGTGGATTCAAATTCTGGTGGAAAAAAATTAAATGTAAATGTTTACTTTTGATCTTTTTGCCCTGTTTTTTCTTGTCCGACTCATAAATGTTCATATGCTATGCCCCACAACTTATAAGCTACATTTTGTTATGGGTATAAATCAAATAAAAGCCTGTTCAGGGGCCTAATGTAAGAGCTACTCAAATAAAGGTCGAGTTTAAGGAGTCAAGGAGGAATATTTTTTTCATAAAACTTACCCGTAATTGACTTATTTGAGTATATCTACCGTTATTGCACGGATATCTTTGGCTGGGCAATATTTGAAAATTAACTCTCAGGGGGAAGGAGTTTTTTGGAACCCGTAGGGGGAAAATGTGTGTATATATACACACACTTAAAACAGTCACAATAATTCGAAATAATTCAAAAAAACTGGTAGAGCTCGTCAAACTACGTCGATCTGACTATTCAGAAATTTATTTGGGCCACCAGGGCCCCCTAGAGAGCTGTTTAAAATCTCCAACCTGCGCAAAAAAATACCGTCAATGTAATTTTTTCAAAAAGTTGAGTGGGGGTCAGCAATACTCGTTTGACCTACGGGGCCTCCATATGCGTTAAATCGACGAAAAATTATTGTATATATACACACACTTCCCCCTGGGAGTTAACTCACACAGTTTTTGGAAATATTCGAGTAACAAAATAATTTGACTTAACGGACGTAGTAGAATTTGAGCGCGTTTTAACCCAGAATGACTTAAAGTGCCGTGATTAACATTTACTCAATTTCATAATTTTACTGAATTTCATAATTTTACTCAATCAATTGTTCATTTTATTTAATGGCCTATATTTGGCTTCACGATTTATAATGCGCAAAAAAGTCAACCAGAACAAATCTAGCTCTTCAATTAATCCAAATTGAAGCTTTTCATTAATCAAATTGAACAAAACGTTTGGACAATTTTCTGATATTTTGTTAAAACACATTATGGTGCGCGGGAGCATAGAACTTTTTTTCTGGTTCGACTCGAGGAAATTGATAAATAGCTGGAAATCTAAATAAAAAGCTTATAAATAATAATATTTTGTGGTAAACAAAAAAATCAGATTTAGTCATTTTGATTAAATAATGGACCAAAAGAAATGACAAAAGGCCTTCTAATGATTATTTTAGTGGGAACACGAAATGGGTCCAGACGATGTCAATCCTTCCTTCTATAATCCAAATATTCAAATACGTAAGTACCAGAACAAAGAAACTTAAACAATTCTTGCAATATTTGCTTTTCTAAAAATCGTCGATTAAAATGGCATTTGTTGGCAGAAAAATTAAAACTTCAATTGTCATTATCAGAAAAATAGATCTCGATTCGTGTCTGAAAATATGCTGCATTTTGATTTAAAAATGGTATATGTACCTTAAACAAATTAGTGAAAAACATAAAAAAATGTTTTTAATGTTGATATACACCAACTGCGCCGTTATGTTACCACCATTTAATTGCAAAAACTAGTAACATAATGGAACTTTTGTAACATAATGGGGTAGGGCGTAGACGATTGGTAACATAACGGTGTAGGGTGTGGGCGGAAACCGAAGTTTAGTAAATGAAGTTTAATAAAAAAAAAGTGGTAACATAACGGAATTTTGGTAACATAACGGGTGGTAACATAACGGCGGTTACACAAATGGCTTTTTCAACGAAAACATTTTTCTGCAAGATACTGCCGCGGCCATATACCGCATGCGGCCGCATATTCCTTCCAACAATTTTCGATTTTCGGACATTTATTTCCTAAACATTGTCACTAAATTGATTTTAAATTGGGTCGAAATTGGGACTCGTTTTCCAACTAAACTTTATCGTTACTAATTTCTAAATTCTAAAATTTGGACGTTATTTTAAATCAGCACCTGAGATTAGACTATATATTGGCTGCATTTTTCCAGGCCACGTGAAAATTGTTTCCAAATTCCAGAATAAAACAAAGATGTTCGATGACGTACGGTAGGTCCATATGTCAGAGGGTGAACAAATAAATGGCCTAAAATAATATATGGGAAGCTTGGCCAGTTTCATTGCTACACAATTACAGTTGCTATTGGTTGATTAATCATTAAAATGCAATTGGCAGCCTTCTTTACTCGGTCGTTGCATTTCACCTTTAAATGACATAAATTACACAAAAAATATGAAAATGACCAAATGACCCAAAACTACTTATCGTTTGAACAACTTGTCATTATGACAAATAGTAGCAAAATTTTGTCTCTTGCAAACATTTTTTATTTGTTTGATAATGACGTAACCGTTGTTTAAATATGACGTAATCGTCAGAAAAGTTACGCAAATTTGTTTTCTGTTGTGATACAAATATCTGAAAGCATTGCGCCCATAACGCAACGCCCCACAGCGCAACGCTTTTTGACCGATAGGTTGATGCGCAACGCAGCGCAAAACCCCCCAACGAAATGGGTTTTCGCAATTTCTTTTCATAAAAAACACAAAAAAATTATTCAATACAAAATGAATTGTTAAAAAATAAATGATTGAAAACAAGTTAGTTCTTAATTCTAGAGATGAGCAGCTTTGTTTTAAGGACCGTATTTACCCTTTTTACATATTATGTAAAGGACCTATTGAAAAAACACTATCTTGGACGATCTATACCATCCAATTAACCATAATAAGGTGTATTTAATAGTAAATCTTTTAACGCGTCGTTTAAAGGTACTAAGTGCCGTTCACATACACCCAGGTGGCCATGAACTTGCCAAAAATTGAAAACAAGAAACCTATCTAGTATAATTTACAATTTAAAATATATTACTCACTAAACCAAACTAATCATGTCGAGTTGACGTCGTATACGTCCATGGATTCAATTAATGGATTCAATTAATGGACGTTCATTAATATTATCCAAAATAAAATAATGCATACAAACACAAACTTGTGACTAAACGCCAAACACGTAAAACAATCAGTAGTATAGTGGGTAGTACTGGATTCCAGAAAATCAACTCAGAGCCCTTTTGCGGGCATATTCAGACGTCAGTATATTTTGTATTCAGGAATTAGATGATGACGCACGGTTCTATGCCAACGGCACTAGATTACTACCAGATTACACGGCATTTTTTCATAAGCCAGTTCCAGAAATAAAAAATGGTATCCAAAATCAAAAAATTTTTTCTGCTATTATTGTTAACCATATAGTAGTCAAAAAAGTGAAACAATTCCCAATCGGTCCGCCTTTCACATGCATATACAATTTGTTCACGATGAATCTTTCTGGTGATTATTATATTGGCCAACTGTCTGTTTTTTTTTTGTCTGTTTTCTCATTTCATCACAAGAAGAAAGAATTCCGGTATATCAAAGATCTGGGTACTTTTATTCAAATGGGACAAAATTTGTGAAACATTTTCTGATATTTTTTGAATACACTTTATGGTGCGCGGAAACATAATTTTTTTTTTGTTTTACTTGCGGAAATTAACATTTTTGCAGAAAATCAATTTTTCTAAATTATGTAACCAAACAATCGAAAAAAATAATATTGTCGAATAATGTTTTTTAAGATGATTGAATCATATCTTGACAAAAAAGTCCGATATTTTGTCAAAATTTGGCCCAATAAATCATACTGACGCGTTTGAGTGGTATATTTAGGCCTCAACGCGTGATTAATAATTGACCGATTATTGGCCTTATAAGTTATAGACTATAAGTTATAGACTATAACTTATAGTCTATGAGTCATGAGTCATGCGAAAGATATACATTAAACAATGTATATATTTTACACAGGGTACGCCGTTATGTTTCACTTTTTTGTACCCTTGTTGCTATGTTTCAATTTTTTCAGAAAGTATATTTTCACTAATGCATATCTTAATATTTTTTCCCGCTCAGCCCATTACATGTATGTTTCACTATTTATCGATCTTTTTTAAACGTAACGAGGTGCGTATTATGTAAAACTTACTATTCTAGCCACTGTGAAAGTTGGATCCCCGAGCGATGCTAATACAATTCAAAATTCCCCAGCTATTGCAGGATTGTCCGAAAGGTAAATTAACAAAGAGGCACTGATTCACCTTGAATAATACAAATTACCGTTGGTTAACCAATTATCTGACCAACTGTAGTATAATTCATACTTGAATTTTTAATCTAACCACTGCATCGTCGTTATGTCAAATATAATACAAAATTTATAACGTCAATTTGTCATGAATCCGAACGATTTTCTGAATTGCGACCGAATTTCCCGATAAGAAATTTCTCGTTCGTTTATTCTTTCATACCGCCTACAGTTATGTTTTGATGACTAATTTATGACTAATTTAGAATATCGTTTAGATTTATGAAAAACTGCGCTTATGAATACAATTTATTTGATTTTCAAGATGAACTTATTGTATATTTGTTCAAATCTTTTTACTGCTTTGAAGGATTGAAATATCTTATATAAAAGGATTATATATAAGGATTGTAACACTTGCTTTTGGTGAAAGCGACGCGGTTATTAAAAAAATGACTAGTTTATTAATTTCAATGCAGCATGTTATAATTGAAATACTAAAGGATCTAAAATTCAATGACTATACCGTATAGTCTATACGGTATAGTTATTTAATTTTAGATCCTTTAGTACACCACCTAACCATGTGAGATAACACCAATTTTTTTGAAAAAAGGTGTTATCTCAAATGCAAATTGTTATCCCAAATGCAAACTGTTATCCCAAATGGGTAGTGCGTAGGTTAAAACCCTGGAAAACTTGAAACAAGTGTTATCCCAAATGCAAATAGGCTTTGGGGAATTTTCCATTAGTTTTGTGAAAAATTTCCTGTAATTTCTGGGAATTTTCCCCTGCCAGTTTTTAGGTCGCATTCTGAATTTTAAAATGAAGTTATATAAATAAATCATCATTTTTTGAGTTTCTAAAATTAACTCAAATTAAAAAAAAATAAATAGATTTGATCGTATTTTTTTATTTAAAAGAGAATACGAAGACATTCGTCTGATGCAGCTTAAGTGTTTTACAAGTAAGGATCTCTAAATAAAGCTATTATTAATTGTATTCGATTTTTTATGAACNTTTAACGTTCGTGTGTTAACTACAGTTCTAAAAATTCACATAGATAATTTAAGAAAAAAGAGTGATTTTAAATAAAAATTGTTATCTCAAATGCCAACTGTTAACTCAAATGCCAACTGTTAACTCAAATGGGTAGTGCGTAGGCGTAAATCCTGGAAAAAAATTCGTCTAATAAACGCCTAAAAAGTGTTATTTCAAATGCAAACTGTTATCTCAAATGCAAACTGTTATCCCAAATGGTGTTATCTCACATGGTTAGGTGGTGTATTTCATTTATAAAAATCGGCAGTAAAATAAATGCACTAGTCACTTTTTTTTATTTTCAATAACCACGTCGCTTTCATCAAAAAAAGTGTTACAATAGTTTATACCAAAAAAGGAATTAATTTTGTGCCTGAAATTCTGGCAGTCTTCCATTTTCCATATCTTTTTGACAGGAAATCAAATAAAGCCATAAAATGACTCATTCCATTTCCTGAAGCAATAAAAAGATTTGCCAAAGTGATTAAGTTTGTCGAACATTAAAGAAAACACTCTAAATTTGCACGGCTAATTTGCCACTTGATTAAACATTAATTGATCACTACACTGCACTTCTAGCACCAAAACAATGGAAGTGTCGGATATGACAATTGGAAATGATACTTCATTAGCCGATTTACCGTCCGTCTTTTCCTCCGAATCGGACAAAAAATCGCCGCCGGCAATTGTGGACAAAAATAATTTGGATAAAATCAAGGCGAGCTTGAAGAAAAGCTCGAATAACTCGACCACGGTTGACTCGAACAGTACCACAATGAAGGTAGACGCCATTTCCATTGACTCCACCATGTTCCAAAAAGAACAAAAAGAAGCCGGATATGTTTCCGAATCGTGTGAAATTGCAAAGGTGGCCTTTTTTATTTGAACACTTTGACATACAGGAGCGCCAAGTAACGATAGCGTCTTTTTTCGGCTAACTGGGAAATTCCTTAACCCCGTTATTCGAAAAACATTTTACTCGAATGAAATTTTTTGAAAAAATCGACGAACGACGTGTTATATTTTATATGTTTATATGTATATTATTTATATTTTATCGGCTTAGATGGTCCCGTCATTGAACTTAATATGCGTTTTCTGAAACAGTTTATGGTGCCTATGAAATGCGAACATTATCATTTTTCTATGAAAAAATGTACTTTTGATCAAATCTACGTTAGAATATTTATTACTACGGATTCAATGTTTTGGAAGTTCCTATTAAAACCCGTTTCTACTGGTATTGCCAATTCGTATCTAATTTTTAGAGTACACAAAATCACAACTTCCGTTGAACAAGATTGTGTTTGTTATACAGTGGTTCGATGTTCTTGTATTGTCATGTTCGCAGAATAATTAGGTTCTTTTTTTCTCAGCTACATCATGTCGTTATGTCAGGTTTTTCGAAATAATTAGACTAAACACTTAATCTAATACGCTTAATCTAATACGCTCAATGAGATACACTTTTTTCAGAAGGAAAGTGTCTCGCATTGGGCGTGGGGACTGTAAATGTTTAAATATTATACAGGGATTGCCAAATAATAGTATTTTTGCGCAAAAATATTATTGCTTAAAACTAGATTGATTGATTTTAACATTCCTTGTCTCTTATGGTCCATAAGTTATGGATATATAATATATCATATATTCATATATCATATATTCATTTTATTTTTTATTAAACTAAATTTTATCTTTAAATTGACAAAATCAAATTGATAACGCAAAAAAGCTGGGTTACGTGAAATAATAACATTTAAATAGCCTAATACCAAATTAATGTTGGGTTGCCATATAAAGGTCGGGTATTCAAAACACGAAAACGATTCTAAGGTGGCGACTACCTGTCCTGGAATGTGTACTTTTTCCCCGTTTTTCATAAACCGGTGATGTTCGTAGTGTTCAAATACAAAACCCACCAAAGGCATTTGAGCTTGTCAAAGGTCGGTCAATCAAGGACCGGGATGCGGATTTTGATGCTGACCTTGACATTGAAGAAGAGTCAAACGAGCTTGACGAGCCTGCCGAGCTTCACGAGTTAAGCCCAGTTAAATTATACGACCAAAATGGCCCCATAATTCCAACAAAAAGTATCGACGATGAACTTGAAATAATCCAAGAAAAAATTTGCCGCGCAAATCGCAAGCTAGAAAAGGAACTTTCCCGCGAAATTATAATCGAAAAAGATCGCCTGCTGGTCCCAGGCGTGACAGTCGGTGGTCGCCGCCGCAGTAAATCGGTGCGGCGAAAGTCCCAGGCAAAATCTGGTCAATTTCTGATTTCATCTCGAAAAAATAAATCCGACAGTAGTATTACGGAATCGGTGACTGACGCTGAAATTGTCGAGTTCCATCGACGCCGTGATCGAACCAAAGGAAAGAAACTCGAATCCGTCTTGGAATCGGAAAATGAGGGACATCAAATTGCCCAAAAAATCGAAAATTGCGCAATTTCACCGGTGAAAAAACCGGGGACAAAATGTAAACGCCGGAAGTCAATAAAAGAGCGATCAAAAAGTAATTCGACTCGGACCAAGACTTCGGGCACTTTTGGTACTTCCGGTAACTTGACGACACTTTCACAGACTAGGACATTGGGCCCTTCCGGTAAACCGTCAAAATCAATGGAATGGACATCGGATTGTTACACCACGGAATTGACCACAACCACGGATCGAACCACCACCGACCGGTACGATACTAATTTTGACGTGCCCACCTCAATTATGACTAGCTCAAGCGAAAATTACAAAACCGGTCTAACCACCTCGGAATTGACCGAAACCACATATGATTCCGTTTTAGCCGCGTCCAATACGGAAACGGAAACATTTACAGAGCATACGTCAGACACCTATACCCAAACGGATACGGAAACAGATACGGGAACACAGACGGAAACAGAGTATACGGATGTGGCTACTGAAACAGACACGGAATGTTTTACGGAGAGTTACCGGTACACGACGCGCGGAACCGGATTTGGAAGTTCCGATACGTCCCAATTTGTAACACAGTACGCTTCCCCGTCCCAGAAAGGCGGAACAACTTCGGGATATACGGAAATTACGGAAACGGAGGATACGAGTAGAGTACTCACCGACCAATCATATACTGACGATTACTCTCGCACTTTTCAATTGTCAACCGGATCCTGTGATAAGGGACGAACACGCCGGAAGTCTCGTACCAGCCGGCGTGAAAGCGGGACGGACTATACGGAAATAACGGTCACCAATGAGGAGTCGACTGTTATGAAAAAGTACTCGACCAATGATGAAGACACCGAGGCTTATTCATTTCGAACTAGTGAGGACATCTCGCAAAAATACACTGACGATACCTACCTAACCGGAAATCAAACCGATAACACCACGGTTCAAAATCGGTCACAAGAAAAAACATCCGACAATATGTCATATTCGAATAGCAAATCAAAGGGAAATTCGTCTTACAGCACTTTTGAGAGTGACCATCAGGGGCGCACAAATTACACTGATAGCCAATCAGATCGCAAGTATTTCAGTGAGAGCAGCGAATACAATAAATTGGGCTATTCAGACGAAAAGTATTCGGATAGGCGTTACTCTGAGCAACCTTACAGTCAAAGCTACAAAGATTCACAATATTCTGAATTCGACCGAACTTATAATAGTGACGCCTCAAAATCATATGACCTTTCAAGGTCACAAGGTCAATCCCATACCTATTCAAGGTCACTTGACCAAACCTATAACAGTGACCCGCCATATGATCCCAGCTATCGATCAGACGCAACGGAAACATTTGACCGAAATGCATCAAAATCGTATGATCAAATTGATCGTAATTCAAAATACCGAAGTGATCCGTCTGACGACCCCAGTTACCGCCACGATCGAACAAAATCATACGATCCTAGTTATCGTAGTGATCGAACACGGTCATATGACCCCACTGATGTGTCACGTGCGCATGAAGGTGATTTGAGCTTTCGAGCTAATAATTCGATTTCATATGATCGCAGCGAACGAACTGACCTGGAAAGTGACCCCGAGAGGTCATATGACCCTAGTTACCAAACTGATGTCAACTCAAAGGAGGTCTATTCTAACGACTCAGATCGCTACAATAGCGATTTTAGTCAAAACCGGTTGAATTATTCCCGGGATGATCCGGGTCCGGATTCGGCCCTCGACACGGATAGGACCGCTCTCCACTCACAAAGGCCTTACACGGACACGGACGAATTATCCCGACGTGGCGAAGGAATAGACAGTAGGGCTCGGACTTATAGTTCTGTATCCAACCGATCTTATACGCACGCATCCGATGATCCCTCACTAAGAAACCGGAATGACTATGTTACCGATGGGACAAAAAGTTATTCGACGCATTCCACTCTAGAATCCCGCGATCAAACCTATACGAATCGAACCGATGATCAAGGCGAAAATCGAGAGCGTCTGCCCACAATAAAGTACTCAGATTATAGCGAGGCAAAATCAAATTCTCCCTCGCCGGCGGCGCTCGACAGCAGTGTCGAGAAAGCCTCGGAAATTTGCCCACGCACCGGCAGCTTTCATGATATTCGCTCGAAATTTTCTCCCAAGCAACAACAAATGGCGGCCCCGCTGCCGTCTCAAATTGTCGAGCAACAACGCAAACCATCGGAAATATCTAGAAAAACGAGCACGGGACAGCGATACCGAAATGGGATATACCCGTCTAACGTGACACACGATTCAACTCGCCTTTCGGTGAAGAGCAATCATGTCGAAACAAAAGCGGAAAAAATGAAACCTACGCGTTCAACTACTAGCCACGTGTCCCAGTCATTTCGGGACGAATTAGAGGAAATGCTGTCGGACACGGAAAGGCATATGAAAAGTCGCGGAAGTTTGTATTCGTCGATTCCCCCCACGCCCAAACGCCAATCAATCGTGACCGCTGAAAATACGGGGGTTAGCTCTAGCACGTATCAAACCGGAAGTGCGACAACCGGAAGTACGATAACCGGAAGTGGTGTGACTGGAACTAGTACGACCGTAACAAGCACAACGACGAATACCCAATCAAGGTCTAGACCAGATCGCCAATCAACTTTTGAAGAAATTCGAAGTCGATTCAAGAAAAAACAGTCTATTGCGAAATCGCCGCGAAAGTCTTCCATTGCTGGAAGAACGCCGGTTGGATCAAGTCACGGATCTTATCTAAAATCGAACTCCCTACACGATTCCCGCACAACCGCCGGTATCCCATCCATACCACAGGGCACGAAGAGTTTCACTTACAATACAAAGAGTTTCCTGTTTTCGTCTTATGACATGAATCAATCGGTGTTCACGTCTGGCGAGCAAATTCCCCGGTTGCAGGATTTGACGGAGCACTCGAATTTATCCGAATCGGATAAATTGGTCACGACTTCCAGTAATTCGAGAACGGAAGACACTAATGATTCCTCACAATATTCCAGTTCTATTCCAAACAAAAATAATAATTCTTCATATTCCACTAGTACCGCTAGAAGCAGCTCCTATCAGAGGTCAATTCGAAGGTCAAAAAGGGCTTCAAAGGTTAGATAAATACAGAACCAAAATAGTAGGTTTATTTTGTTTTTTGGTAAGCCAGCAAATCAAAATAAATAATGACTGAGTTATTATACACCACTATACCAGTTATCTTAAAAATTTTGGATGATCACATTTTTCATGATAACTGGTTAATGGTGTACATTATACTTGTAACTACTCACTGAGCCCAGTACGAACGCGTGACGACAAATAGGTGTCAGTTGCTTATTTAAAAAAAAAACAGAACCTTATTATGGTTACGTTTATTTAGGAATCATTTTTTCCTTCGCTCCGTTGCCAAGCGAGATACTCAAAAAGATTTTATGAAAAGACCGGGTTTTCGTCAAAAATTCTTACTGGATCTAGAATTTAATAATTAAAAATTTGACCAAGTGTGATGATGTACAATAAAATGAAGATATTTTGTTTTTGAATTCATTCCAAAGTCTATTATTAATCACCTGTCCCATATATAGCTCTTTTCGTCGGTTATTTGGACCATCTTTCATTTTGACAAAAAAAGTGTCCCTTTTAAAACACAACCGTCCTTTATCACGATCACTCCCTGTATAATTTAAGTTCTCTAATAAAGTTCTCAATTTTATATTAAATATAAATTTTGTACGGAGCTCGTCGCAATTTCCTTATCGAAATAATCTGATTATGTTTTCTTTAGGCACCATAAACTGTTTTAGAAACAGCTTTATATAAATTTAAGTAGATTCCATACCATTTGAATAAAAAAAGTACAGCATAAGATTTTTGATTCATCGTTTTTAAGAAATGTTACCATAAAATCGGTAATCGGTTATCTTCAAAAAAGTTGAGATTTTGTTAGTGAGGTTAAAATACTTACACTGTAAATAACTCACAGTCCCTACTCCCAATACGGCTGATTTTTTCTGCTCCTAATGCGAACGCTGCGCCGTTTTTAGCGTTTGGACGGCCAATAATCGTATAAAGGCCGCTTTTCACGGTTAATAAGAAGTCTTAGTCAAAGTGTATGAAAAGTGGTTTTCAAGTGTAATACATTCCATGCGGTGTAGTAAACATATAGAAAAGTTTGTCAAAATAGTGATAATGGATTTTAATTATTAGAGATTTGTTCGTTAAACGTTTTATGGTCCCTCGAAGTTTACTTTCGAAATATGGAACTTTAGGAGAAATTCGTGAATTATTAGACTTGTCAGTCTTGTGGTTCTAGAAATGAGAAAATGATACTCAGCGTTTTACATGAATTTCAGTCCTTGTTTCCTCTTGTCCAGTGTTAAAAAGGTTGGGCGTTGGGATGCGTTGGGCGTTAGGGCAATTTTTCTCCCAACGCGTTGAAAGCGTTGGCCGTTGGGGCAAATTTTCTCCCAACGCGTTGGGAGCGTTGGGCGTTAGAGCAATTTTTCTCCCAACGCGTTGGGCGTTATGGCAATTTAGGGAAAGTTTGTAGCGTTGCCCAACGTTTGCGTTGGGCGTTGGGAAAATTTGGAGCGTTGCCCAACGCTTGGTCGTTGGGAAAAAATCGACCGTTGGCCAACTTTCACAACACTGCTCTTGTCTAGATAGCCATATTTTTTGAAGTTTCTTGAATTTTGAAAAAAATCGAGTTTGGCCATCTTTACAATACAGAAGAAAAAACGGCATAAATTCCTGTGAAACGCTGAGTTGGATAAGTTAGTAGATTCTACTAAGTAGAAGTTTGGTCTTAGGCATTCTAAGCTCAAAAATTAAAATATTATCTTATTGGGACCAGCCGGTTCGCAGGTTGAAAATTAGAAGACTTTTGTGATTTTTTTCACAATTGTTGAACTCATACTTTTTTGTTATATTGTTTCAATTTTACCGTCACGTAAACAGCACATTTATTTTACTTCAACAATTTTAACATATATTTAGTACGAAAGCGCTAGCTTACAAAGTCACACATCACAAACATCATCAAGGTTTGACGAAAAACTGTGTTTCCGGCAAAAATAAACTAACCTTTTTTAGTTCCGATTCTGAAGGCGACCAGTCGAGGTCATATTTTTCCTCGGAAAGAAGTAGCAATAAGTATGAAGCACAGCAATATTTTATCGTTTAATGTTGTATCTGTAAATTTTACTCACTGTGGAAGTCTAACCATATATGATATTTTACTGCAAAAAAATTGCAAAATCAAATTTAGAGTCGTATCCCGTGAAACCCACCGTTATAACTAAGCTTTTTCGGGCTTACCTCACTAAAAAAGGGCATGTGAAGAAACAGCGTAATATAGGACGCTTTTCCTAAATAAGGGGCGCTTTAACCTTCAAACACATATTGCGGAAGATTGTCCGCATTGGCGTATACAACGCGTTTTTTTTTGATGTTTTATTTTATTGAATGTAACGGCAGCGAAAACCAACATGAAAAAACCGATTACAAAGTCGGAGAACAAATAAAAATATAAATTTTATTTCCGTAATGAATATTAATTAGTCATTTTTTGGAGCTCGGAAACCTCAAAAAAGAGGTTATTTGTAATTAATAGTTATCACGCACACTTTTTTTCTGTCATATTTTTTCAAAAATTTTGAGTAGTCAACGGTCCACTATCTTGCAAAAATTGAACCCCGTACGTCATCCGGTTAACCGTTTGTGAATTTGTATTTTTGTGGTCAAATCGACCAAAAAGTGTCCAAGGGTGGTCGGAGAGCTTTTCAGAGTAAGCGCATTCGATTCAGGATCATCGATTTGCTTATAGTGAATAATTATGTAGGTAAGAACACAAAGAGTGATGATGCGGACAATCTTCCGCATCTGTGTTAAACCCTTACCTGTAGTATATGTTTTTAATCAAAGACATCCGCGGTTATCAATGTTACTGTAAATGTCGATAACTGTAAATACTATTTTTGATCGATAAAAGGATATATGAATATTCATTCAATTTAAATATTTCTGAAAGACTGAAAATGTGTTCATTGTAAATAGTTCCTGTTAACAATTACTGTAAAAAATGTCTTAAACCTAACATGCCAGTAAAGGATTAGGCACTACCTGAAAACGGAGAACCTTTAAAACGGAGAAACCTGAAAACGAAAAAAATTGCCAAAAATGGCCTCTAAAATGCTCTGTAACGTGAAAACTTGTATCTTGTTCTCACTTTTTATTTAACCAACGTAATCTACGCATCAAACTGCATCATATGTGACTTAAAAAAATTATTTTTTTCCCTGTAGAAAATTTTCGCTATTCGTGATATTTCTCCGTTTTCAAGGATTATGATAGCTATATGAACCACGTTTTAGATAACCCGTTGATTCGTATAACCAAAATTTTAAAACAATTTATGGTGCCTGATGAAATCGAAGACCCTACCCTTTCAAAGTAAGGGCCACTTTTCGAGGCCCTTTCCTTGAGGGGTACAATACCTCATCATAAATTTGAGTTACTGTGGCATTACAACTATGCATGTGATTTCATCGCTTATATTTTTTTCGCCTTCAAAAATGACCTAAAATATATAGTACGGGAAATTGTTTGTAATTTTCTCTAATGTATTTCAAATGTTCCAAATTGAAGCTTCCCATAAAACTAAAAACGACAAACTAGAAAAAACGGCTAACTATCCCTAACCTCACACTGTACGTGATTTCTGGAGACAATAAACGTTCGCCAGGTACAGTACTAATTTTGCCTCAACGGTTACATTTTCAGCTTATTTGGAGCTTGTTTTAAATTTGACAATTTTCCACCGCCCAATTCTGTCGATCCTTAAAAGCGAACTTTGGACCGGTTTCGGCTTCAAAATCTTAAAATCGCGATAACTCACGTTTCTTTGTATGGAGTTGGCTAATTTTTTGAGATCTAAATTTTTTTTATTTTCTTTCATTTACGGTTACTTACGGTCACTGAAAAAAAGAAAACTATCAAAAACGGAAATCGATATATGTAACTACGGTATACGGATTTGTATAATATTTAAAGAGCTCCATCTGGAGCATAGAAAAGCTTTCTAATAGTTTTCGAAATAACCCATTTTTTGACGAATTTTTTTCTTATTTCAGAAAGTATGTTCACCGACACTCCAATTCTCATTATGACACTTTACTTTTTCGAAAATATTATTCTGAAATCTTAAAATTATATTATCGAGCCTAGTGGAGTCATTTACCGTTAATGTATCGATTTTTTTTTTAAACAGCGTGCCTATTGAGGTCATCTGTTGATTAGAGTTTGCCTTAACACCTACGCCCCCGTTTTCATCTCCTCTTGCTCTCCAAAAAAGTACCATAATGACACTATTACTTAGAACTAACGGATAAGGCTGTTTTGCGTAAAATAAGAGGTATACAAGACTGAAAACTAATATCCAGATGTCAATTTCCGGTTAATAGCAAATTAGTGTAAGCAAAAGAACTTTTGATATAAGTATATCAACCGAACACAAAAACCCGATCAAGGATAACTCTTCTCGATTTGAGATAATAGCGAAATAAACGAAAACAGTGCTCTTTGGCACTTTCGGGGGCGCAAGAGTTAACTTAGGGAAAAAAAATCGTATCATATTTGTTCAAACTTTAAACAATAAAATTTTTACTTTTGGTATTTCAGGATAACCAGCGTGCTCTGTACGGACACGGAAGAGGCAACAGAAAAACTGACCGAATCTCAACTGACCGAATCCCGCCAATCCGATACATATACGAGCGGGAAAGCATCCGACGACAGCGGGACACAAACGGAAACGTCCGAAGAGGAAGATCGAAATTCGATTGGTCGAATTGACACCAATCTAAGTGACATTTACGACCTATCCTTAACCCCTGACACCATGAATCAACAGTCGAGGACGCCGTCAGATGAACCTTATTAGACAAAAAAAATAATGATGGAGTGCATTATTTCCCACAAAATTCAGTTCACTACACTTTCCTGTGCACTTTGATAGTTTAAATGATGCATTCGACATTATTCGGTTTGGAGCCATGGGTTAGTGGACATTGTTAAATCAAAATTCAATCTTAACTACACCACCTAAACAGTTATCTTAACAAATGTTTTGCTAAAAAGATAATTGGGAAGGGCCTTTGGTTAGATAATTTGAAATTACGATACGTTTCGGTACAAAAAGTGTCCCATTTTTGTTAAGATAACTGGTAACATAAAACTTGTAGGGTCAAATGAAAATTT
>SCLG01000349.1:118924-142674 GCA_004367875.1 Oikopleura albicans | reverse complement strand
CGCAATTTCACCATCTTTCAACATTTATCTCCAAGATAAATGTTCAAGAGTCGAATTCCGTTTTGTTCGAAATCAAAGTCGAATCAGTTTGGCGCCGATGTTTGAAGCTCCCATATATTTTAACGGAGGGAAAAAATGGCGAGATAAGATTCCATTAAAAATGACAACGTAGCAGGAGAGCCATGTTTAATAAATTGTGACAAATCTCCGCCGCTTCAGCAACGTACGAATATTTATGCAAGCTTATAAAACTGTCCGATATTCTTCTATAAAATAAATATTTCATTAATATTGCGACTGAATCTTTCATTCACTCCTTCCTTGAAACCTTTTTTTCGAGAACAAATAAAAACGTGAGAACAAATCATAATATCATTGATTTTGACTATGGAACGTACTCATTTTTTTAAGTTTTCTAGAATACAAATCTGCAACATTTTTATCGCGAACAACCGTTACTCGACTATTATGTTCTAGAAAGCATCATTAAATTTTTTTTTCTAAAATATCTATTTGGGTAATCTGTTGACGACGACGGACCGATTGGAAAATTACTTCTTAACAAATTGCGTCGGAATTTTTAATTCTGGAAATTCGAATATTGATTCTATTCAATTTTTATTTTGTGAGATGTATTACGCAACCGAGTTAATCCAGCCAATGAAAATTTTCCAAATTGAAGGTGGCACCAGTTTTCGAGATAATTGGGATTAAAAGACCGGAACCCTTGAGGGCGGTGACTTGATTTCTGAGTAAAAAGGGTTGTTTATGTTTATTTTTCGAAAAACTTTTTAAGATGTGCTAGTAATCGAATTGACTTGGATATTTTTGTATAATGTTTCGGGTCTGAAATATTTTCGCATTACTTTGCCACAAAAATTTCAAAACTTTTTATGGTGCCTGGAATACTTTACTGGAATAGTTTTCTTCTACATTGATTTATAAACGTTTATTAATGATGTTATGTTACATAACTTATGTGTTATCAGAATACAGTTTACATCAACATAACACCATGGTGCATGCACCATCAGTTAAAAACATTTTTCGAAATAAATCCGATTACAGTTGTGTACGTGACTCATATTATGCGAGAACTTGACACTTTCACCAACAAAAAGCTGGCATGTTCTCGTTGCGTTACATTTTGCAATTGACGACAAATTTCCGAAGTTATAAACAAAAGTTAGTAAACACCCCATGATGCGCCATTATGTTTCAATCCAATATCTTTAATTTTGGTCCGTTCGTCCCCGTATCTTTCTGTTTTATTTCCTTTGTTCGTTATCTGCCAGTTATTTTGATTTTGAATGATAACGGCTCAGGGGCCTTATGTATTTTTAGGCAGAAATATACAATTTCGATGTTGGCAAGTTTTAGGTTCTTATCCGGCGGTGGTCCTAGACTTGAATATTAACAAAATCCGTTTGGCAATTGTTCAAGGACTTTTGTTTCCCAAGCTCAAAAATTCGCTCAATAAAAAAAATATGTTAAGTGTTTTAAATCTGAATGGCGTCGCGTTTATTGAATACGCACTTTTCAAACATGACTGTTTTTTTTTTTCGAAACGCGTTTAACCGCGCCGAGTATTAATTTCAAGTTCAAACTGTGAAACTATTACTTAAATTATTACACCTCGGTTTTTCCAAAACAAAGTTTGTCAGAAAAAGTTAAATAAACGGTTTTTTGGAGAATGCAACAAAAAAGGTTTTTACAAAAAAAAAACAAGAAAAAGGTTTTCCGAAAAAATAAAAACATTTTTCGAAGAAAAAGTATAATATTACGCGTTTATTTTATATTACCATTTTTTGAGTACACTGGTGCCATTACAGTATGCGGCGTAAATTGCAGACATCTCTTCAAACGGCCAAAAAACATAATTCTTACGTTGGTGAACTTTAATTTTTTTTTAAGCTCTAATATATGTTAATTTCAAGTAGGCATTTAAACATAATGTTTAAACATAATGTAACTCTATCTTCCGGTTTAGCCAAAACCGTTAAGGGATATTTTATTAGTTGAAGGGGAAAATTCGTACCGCGCTTTAGTCAATTTAGATAACATTTGTGGACGTTAAAAGCGCTAACAACCAGTATGTTGAATCAAGTGTTCCGAAAACGTGCCTAACGCTAACGACGGCCGTCGAACCATTTTAGTGTATTTAGGGACCATTTCAGTAAACCCACAAAGGACGTTTTCTGACGGCCGTCCAGCGTTCGTCGACTCACGACGTTTGTCGGACGGCCGTCCTCGGCCGTCGACGTCCGAGCGACGTCCGACGTGCCTAACGCTAACGCTAATTTCGGCTATCGACGTCCGCGTGCCTAACGCTAACGCGAAAATGTATCATTTTCGGAACACTGGTTGAATCATTCAAACTTGAATGTTTATTTTCAACTTGAATGTCTATTTCACAAACTTATTCAACGACAGATGGCAAAATTATTAAGTCAATTTTTTACCCAATGTAGTCAATTTTTATTTATACAAAACTCGTCTCTCATATTCGGCCGTTTAATCTTATTACTCATTTTTTAAAACTATTTATGGTGTCTGAAATTATGCAAATTTTTGAACTGGTCTTACTTTCTAACTTCTTACAAATTATACTTTTTATATACAGTTGTGGACACGAGAACGTGACACTTTCACGTGCAAAAAACTGTCACGTTCTCGTGATTTTGTCATATTCTCGTATGAGGGTGAGTATTTATTTACAGGGTGAGCTTCATAGTACAGCCTGTAGTAAAACGTATTAAACTTCTAACATATTTAAGAAATAAGAAATAGTCCGAGCTACAGTCTATTTACCGCACCTAATGTACCATTTTTCGACTAAATTAGACCGTTTGTATTTCACCGCAAAAACCTATTATTTTTTCTCCTGCTCGTTACAATGAACAACAATTTTAAAATTTGTTTTTTTTTTAGCTGAAAAAACTATATTAACAGTTGTTTTCGAAAATTTGACCTGTCCAAATTTTATTGTCCGCGAAAGCCCGTTAAGTTGCTCCGCTTCCAAAAAGGTTGGACGCGCTTCATTATTACACGGCCGCGTCAGGTGTGGTAAACAAAAAAAGAGTGAGTGGGCTCTATTGTAAAAGTACAGTACGCCGTGATTCAACGTAATTTTAACAATTAATTGACCTACTGAGTGGACTCTACATAACTAATATTTTTTAAAGTTCTATTACTCAATAAATAGTAATTTTAATGATTAAAATTAGATTTTAAAAAATATAAACTATTAAGCCCTCTTCACCGTTATGAATTTTTAAATAAAATGGAAGGANAAAAATGGCGTTGGGAGTTAATAACCCAATCAATGTTGCCAAATTGTCACCAGACTGGTTTCCCAGCGTTCATGATTTTTTTTTCTGGTTTTGCTCGTCTCTCTTTTTTTGCCACCTTAATTGTGCCACGTTAAGTCGTGGCGGCTTTACGATAATTCCCAATTATTATTTTTAAAACATTTGTAGAAAAAAAAATGGACCAATTTTCATAATTATGCATTAAGGAGATGAAAAGCGCGTGCCAATTTATTTATTGACTTAGGGTGTTAACGGCTTTTGTTTTGTTTTTTGAGATCAAACGCACGTTTTCTCCACTCAAGTGATATAGTGCTTTATATTAAACGGTTTAAAAGTTAAGCACCCTCGAATAAAGGATAATTTTTTCCCACTTGTAAATAAATCCGTCTTCTCTAGAGTCTAGAGAGTCTAGACTGGTAAAGTTTGGGATTGAGCCATGCTCGAACACAGATGTTGTACTCTAAACACAGTATATAATGGCCTCAGGGCTCGGCATATTTTAGGGTAGGCTCGACTCGGCTCCGTTTAGCTAACATTTTTTGGCTCGGCTCGATCTAACTAAAAAATTCTCTGGTCAAACCGAGCCAAATGTGCCAAGCCTTGATGGCCCCTACGAGTCGAAATCTCTATCTGATACGTTAACGTTCGTATACTGCGTGGGCTTAACCTTCAAACACTTATTTTAAAAAGTTCCATGAAAACATATGCGGACTTTTGTCCGCATTATCACTCGTTGTGGTCTAACCCACGTAATTTTTCCCCATAAATTCCGGAATAGAATTAGCATACTCTCGAAAGCTATCCGACCTCCCTTGGGAAATTTTTGGTCGATTTATGGTCGACCATGAAAACACAAATCGCAACCGGTTAACCGGGTGACGTATTGGGTTCATTTTTTGCAGGCTAGTGGGCCGTTGACTACTTAACAGTTTTGGAAAACCATGAGTCATGGTCCATGACAGAAAAAAACTGTGCGTGAAAACTATCAATTGCAAATAACGTGTTTTATAGGTTTCCTAACTCCAATAAATGACTAACTAATATTCATTACGGAAATTAAATTTTTATTTTTATTTGCTCTCCGACTTTGTTATCGATTATTCTATGATTGTTTTCACTANAGTGTTTTTCGAATTTTTTTTTTGTTCAAAAATTAAAATTAAAAAAAAACGCTTCATAATAATTTTCGCCATTGTAATTGAAAGATTTCACAAAAAAAACGAAGTCAATACCACCAACAGTTTTCACGTGATTGGCGGGTCTTTGTTTTAGGTTTTGCGAAGTTCAAGTTCTAGTGGACGCTCCGTAGTGACATTAAGCACAATAAAAACACATCTGTGTCGAAGAAGAACCTTTGTTCTTATAATACAACACAAAAAATAATGCAATCGCTTTTGTAGAACGGATTTTATAGCGGTTTCCCCGAATGTACACTTTGTAAACAAATCGACTGACCCCTCCTTAACTTTAAAGTGTTATGAAAGCTCGTAATTCAACGACTTCTTCGAAAAAAAAGGAAACAAATTTTTTGATTGAAAAATTCTCTCTCTTATTGGCCGGTTTAATGTTATTACTAACATTTTAAAACTATTTATGGTGCTTCTAATATTGAAATATTTTTACAGGTCTGAATTTAGAACTTCTAATAAATTATACTAATATATACAGGGTTGGGTTTTCTAGACAGCGTGAGTTATACAAGAGGCCTCAAAGTAAAGGCCGCTTTCTCTAATTAAGGGCTACCTCAAATTAAGGGCCAGTTTTGGCACTTTTGAAAACCGAAAAATGCGGCTCTTACTCTGAGGCCCCCTGTACAGCACAACCTATGGTCAAACTACACCCCCTGCGCTGTTATCTTGTCACCCGTTATCTTGCAGATTTTCCCGTTGGCTCCGTTATCTTGCAGATTTTTTTCGGCCAATTTTCCAGGAATCCCTATCTTTATGTGTTAAGCCCTGCGCTGTTATCTTGCAGATGTCCCCGTTCGCTCCGTTATCTTGCGGATTTTTTGCTTGCGATAGTTGCAAGATAACAGCGCAGGGGGTGTAGATAATTTTTTGTCTCAATTGACTCACTATAAGTAGTCTAGCCCTCACTCTATGTACTGTCCACAAAGAATATCATTTTCTTTGATTAAGCACACCACCTTACTAATTTTATGAATCACTTGATTTTTACTGTTTTTTTTTTTGTAAATAATAACTGGAAATCCGTCAAATAAGCTTCCTATAAAAAGGAAAGATCTTTTGATATTCTCTGTTGACTTTTTTTTCGTCATTAAGATTCAACGGGTTTTAAGCCTTGATTAAAAAACCCACTGAGCTGCTCAGAATGACGCTCTAGATGAAAACTAATTCTCAATTTAACTTTTTTTCAAAAATAATTTTAACAATTTTTGTTCAAATTTGATGTATTTGAACCTTATTCTGATAACCGTGTGTTCATCAAGGGTATGTAAAAAGAGATTTTTAATTATATATTTTTGAATTCAAGTGCGCCATCTGGCGTGCATATTAATTTTATCGATTATTATTTTTTCGGAATAATTGTTCTGAATAGAGCACCCTTATGTTTATTTTTTATTTTTGTTTTCATATTCGAATATTCGATGTTTTTCAATACATTTTATGGAACATTTAGAGCGCACCCGGTGTAATCCAGTTTCAATGGGTGCATTAATTAGTATCAGGTGTATTAGGTACAGTCCCAGTGCTCTTTTCAAACCAAATTTTATGAAAACAGAAAATCAACCATACTCAAAAATTCAGTGTATCGTCGAATGAAAATATTTTTAATTGAAGCTATTTACAGTCCCCAGTCCTTTATGGGCCATCGAACGATTTCTGAGATACGTGTTTGGAACCTTGAGTGTGGCCCATGAGGGATTGTTTAGTATACAGTACCTTAAAGTAAAGTATATAATGTGAAAAGTGTAAAATGTACGGTTTATAAATGAAAAATTATTACTATAATATACACCACCTACCTAAGTAAGTTAACAATCTTCTAGTAAATTAATAATATTCAAGTTAACAGTTTGCTCGCATCAACTTTTACGCCTACGCGTTACCTAAGTAGCTTAAGAAAATTCAAAAACGTTAACAACCTTTAACTAAGTTAACACCTTTTTCACTTCAGTTTTGTTAACGTACTTAGGTAAGTGGTGTAGCTAGTAAACTTCATCGCAATCGGTGCTAATTTTGAATACGATTTTTGGCGACCACAAGGGTCAATGTTATGGCCAGCCGGTTGGCAAAATTCATAAAACTTTGGCGGTAAGTAAAATAACAAAGTAAGATTTCAAACAAAACTTGAAAGACGAAAATATTTTGTTTGATTTCAAAATATTTAAACTGAAAGTAATATGAAATAAAATAAAATAAAATAAACTCGCAGTTTTTATAACGCCGCGGCCCTATTCAGTTTTTTTTTGTTACTTTAGTTCAAAATTTTTGCCTCTATTTATATATTTTTTTATTGTATCAAAACTTTATATGAATCAATTTGTACCATTAAAACTAACATGACACATCAAATTTGCTATTTAACACGTCAAAACTAACCTAAAAATTCAAGAAAAAATTAACTCGTACGTTCCCTGAAAAAATGATACTATCAGCTTGGCAGAATTATGTTTTTACTAGATCACTTGCATCGTGTTCCAGCAGATTTGATAAAAAAAACCCTGTCAGATAACTGCGCAGAGTGGCGGATAACTTGTCCGGGCATAAACGGAAAACTGATGAAAAATTCGCAAAAGATCATGCCATTTAATAGCACGATCGGTCCAACCTGCGGGTAAACTGCAAAGGTGGTGTATAATTTAGTAAAGTTTTGCTTGAATCAGTTGGCTTGAATTTCAACACTTAACTCCCAGAGGCAAGTGCGTGTATATAGACACACAACTTGTTTTTTTTGTCGATTTAAGGCATAAGGAGGCCACGTAAGGCAAAACGGGTATTGCTGACCCCCTCAACTTTGCAAAAAAATTACATTGAGCTCTCTAGGGGCCCTGGTGGCCCAAATCTATTTCTGAATAGTCAGATCGATTTGACGAGCTCTACAACGTGGTTTTACTAGTTTTTTTGAATTATTGTAAATTTTTGAAGTACGTGTTTATATACAGACATTATCCCCCTACGGGTTACCAAAAACTTGTTCCCCCTGAGATTTAAATTGGAAAAAATTTTCTGGGCCAGAAGGTGGCTTTTATATCCAATTATGTATGTAAGTTCCGTCGCTTTAAGCTTTGGCTGCGACATATAGATATTTTATTTAATTGAAGATAAATTAAATTTATGGTTTTGATTTTTGGATAACAAATAAACTGTTTTACTTATGAGAATTTTTAATTAGACCTTGATAATTAGATAATTCGATTTTTAATGAAAACCCTACATGTCAATGTTCGTTTTCTTGACCCCCAAGCACGATCCTTTAGCACATCCGTGAGCACTACTAATCTACTCCTCACTAATCGTACGTAAAATGGCATTATAAACAAATCGTTGGTCCTGAATCGAATAAGGATCCCTGACCACCCTAAGACACTTTTGGTCGATTTGACCACACAAACGCAAGAGATACGGGGTTCATTTTTTGCAGACTAGTGCGCCGTTGATTTCTTCCCAGGTTTGGAAAAATGCCTGTGAAAACTATTAATTGCAAATAACCTCTTTTTTCAGGTTTCGTATGTTCCGTCAATGGTTAATTACTTTTTTATTACCTAAATAAAATACTTATTTTTATTTGCTCTCCGACTTCATAATAGATTATTCTATGTTTGTTTTTAATGTTGAGTCATTTAAAAAACCCAAACAACTCGAAAAATCCGTGTTTTCACCCGGGCCGGCCAAACGTCCGAGGGTCGTGCTTAGTGGTTAAACAGACAAGACAACATTAAAATAAAAAACATTAAGAAATCACCAAATTTTACGTTTTGGTGCTGTGATTGAACCCATCTATGCAGATCTTGGGGACAAGTAAATCAATTTGAATAGATTTGAATAAATAAATAAATACATTAAATTATCAACTTAAATTTTATATTTATACATGTAATTAATTATACTTTTTTAGTATTATTGCAAAAAACGTCTTTTGTTAATTTGTTATTGATGTTTATTATGAGCAAATAAGCGCAGATTTATGTGGTTGAGCTGTGTTGCACAGCCTGTGTCTTGAGCGCAGCAAAAATGAAGTTTTTTGGATCAAATGATTACTTTATGTTGATTTTTACTGTCGTTACATTTAATAAAAGCAAACACCGTTTTATATGATAAGGTAAAATATGGTCGGACCAATATGTGTGAGGGTTAAAGGCCTAAAATTACAAACTATAATTATATTTAGATAGTAAGTAATTAATTATCAACTAAATTTATATTTTAATAATTAATTATCTTTTTTAGTATTATTGCAAAAAAAATCTTTTTTTCTAATTTGTTACTGATGTTTATTATGAGCAAATAAGCGCAGATTTATGTCGTTGAGCTGTGTCTTGAGCGCAGCAAAATGACGCTCTGGGAAGCTGAAGTTTTTTTTTTGAGTTTCGGTGGACTCGCGTGGCTCTCGCGCTTTTCCCCCTTCCTTCAAAACCAACGCCGTCGCTGCGAAGCGCCCCGCTTTTTTTTCTCTAAAACAATATATATCAACAAGAACAAAAAAAAATAAAGTTTTTTTTTTTTGAAAAAAACCTAAAAACCAAATCTAGAGAAAATTAACCCTAAGAGACGCAAATTGACGAAAACATATTAGAAGCACATTACGAAGAATTAAGGCCAAATGGCTTCCGATGGAGTTTGAAATTGAAATAAATTCAAAATTTTGAACTTTTTTTTTTGTCTGGCATGAATTTATTTTATATTTTATCGACTTTATATATACCACAGGTAAGGAAAAACTATTTAGAGAAATGAAATAAAACAAAACAAAAAATGCTGAAAATGATTATTTTTTAAACCACCTGTCATAAAAGTAAATTGATGAGAGCCACTATTCATAATTTATTACCGAAATTGAAAACTTACAACTTAAAATTTTATTCGAGGTTAATTGTGTAGACTTCTAGAGCAATAATTTTTTTAATTGATTATTTTTTAATCGAAAAATTTGGAATTTTTAGCGTCAACATTTTGAATAGTCATTTCTTGTTGTGCGTTTCGCCTTTGATGTTTTATTTGAACTATTTCCTCTTGAAGTGCACATTTAATAACCTGCACATTTGAAGACATATATACTGATTATATAACTTAGTTATTTTAACCAGGGCTCGGCACGAATGGCTTTGGCACATGGCTTGGCTTGGCTTGGCTTTTTGTGTGCCAAGCCAAGCCAAGCAAATGAAAATGCCTGGCTTTGCCGAGCCCTGATTTTAACCATGTTTGTTTTTAACCCTAAAACATGTTTTTGAACACAATTACTATATTGAGCGAAAGTTAAAACGAAATTTACTTCTGACGTTTTGTCTACCGATTTTAAGTGCATTTTAAACCCTAGACCGCGTTGTCGTCAGGTTGGGCTAACTGAACATTTTTCATTGTAAAATAAATATAGGAGAATAAAAAATAAAATAATCTGGCTTAATGGAGGGTTGAAAAAGACCATTCTCATTATTTAGGGGAAATTTGAAGCTTTAAAACTATCTTGGCCTAAAATTATTCAAGGTTGAACAATTGACGTTGGCAAAGATGCCCGCACTGCCCGTTTGAGGGTTAATTGAGAAAAATTCCAATTTAATTGTCGAAACAGATCACTTAATTTATCGTAAGTCGATAAACGTCACAAAAAAGGTTTTATGAATTTATTGGATGGATTTTTGTGTTCCGGCGTTTTACCTCAGAAAGTGAAGTTTCTTACACGAGATTTCCCAAATGGTTAAAACGTAGCGTGAGAAAGGTCCTACAATTATCAAAAAAAAACTATTCCAATTCGGTGCCAAATTTGACCGTATCCGTTGAGAGTCGTGAAATATTATTCTTTGATTTTCTGTAATAAAAGGCTAACCCGTGTTTTCCAACAAAAATAGAGATACAATCGATAATATTTTTACGTAAAATCACCGTTTGTTAAACATGTATTTTATATAAATATGCGGCAACAAGGGTCGCGTGTTTTATAGATTAATAAAAAAATCTTTTGAAATTGAGTTATTAAAAATAATTTACGCTTCCGTAATTACGTAGCGATAATAAAAAAAACGCATTTGGATTCAAATTTAGATTTTATGAACATAATTGTTCATATTTTGATTCGCAAAGAGTGTTACGTAATATTTTGAATGCAAAATTTTACATCCTAACGTATTTTACTCTGATTTTTTTTCAGTTTTCGAAATCTATCTGTAAACATTTCTCTTGAGCATCTGCTTCGTTAAGATCTTATTAAAATGGGGCCTCATGGGGCCCATTTGGGACGCAAGAGTTAAAATAATAATTCAGTTAGTAAAATTAGTGCGTAGGTTGACTAGAGTGCTTGTGATTAAAATTTGGTTCGTCATATCTCTTGGAAAGTTTTTGTATCGGATTTGCCATTTTCAACTGAGCAAAAAATGTCTGTACGACACATTCCGAACTTTAACTCTCAGGGGAAAGTGCGTGTAAATAGACACGCAACGTGTTTTTTTTCGTCGATTTAAGGCGTATGGAGGCCCGGTAGGTCTAAACGGGTATTGGTGACCCCCCCTCAACTATTCGAGAAAATTCGATTGACGGTGTTATTTTTTGCGTAGGTTGGAGATTTCAAACAGCTCTCTAGGGGGCCCTGGTGGCCCAAATCATTCATCAATTTCTGAATAGTCAGATCGACGTAGTTTGACAAGCTCTACAACTTGGCTTTATCAGTTTTTCCCCCTACGGGTTCTCAAAAACTCCTTCCCCCTAAGAGTTAACTCTTAGGGTTCAAAATGAGCAATTTTGCGAACATCTCTAATTTTTTTTTTACAAATTTCATTCCAGAATAAACACAACACTATATTCTTTTTTTTATAATTCCTTCTGGTTTTGATTTAAACCCATACAAAAAATTGCTAAAAAAACTGTCACATATGATACTAGTATGAGAAAGTAAAATAGTCGGATAATTGGTTACCCTGACGTACCGTGTGTTCTGATTCATTTCAGAACGCTGTGTGTGTCAAATAGTAGAAAAGAAACTACATGGGTTGGTAACAATATTGAACGTTTTAATCCCAAGAATATTCAGTAAATGAAGAACTAAGTAACCTTTGTCAAACAATAGAAACAATAGAACGATTATAGTCATTTTGTGTTTATTATACAATATTGAGTGGCCGTGGGTCAGAAGTAATCTCTAAAGAAAAAAAAAGTTTTGGATTGCATAAATTATGCCCTTCACACCAAAAAAAAAGATAAAAAAAACTTTTGCGTAAGACACTCTAAAAAGCATAACCTTGAGATCCAAGTGCAAAAACTAATATAACTTTTTAAAACTTATCTTAAATAAATAGTTGAAATTAGCATGAAAACTTTTAAACAAATGTAAATAAAAAACGGTCACTTTTGGTTTTAGTTTTTATCATTTTATTTTTTAGCCAAGTTTATAACATTTTAATAACATTATCAGTTTTCATCATATTTTATCAATTTGCATCAATTTTTGAAAAAAAGCCTTTATAAGTACTCATAAGAGAAATAATATGCAAGAATGGTTTTAGCCGTAAACCACTTTCAAAAAGGAATTTGAAATTGATTAGAAATTGGATTAGAAATTGGATTAGAAATTGGATTAGAAATTGGATTAGAAATTGGATTAGAAATTGGATTAGAATTTGATTCTCGAAAAAAGCGTCCGAAAAAGTAGCATCGTCACGTTTTTCTATTATAAAGGCCCCATTTTCGGCTAAAAAGTCTCCCAAAAAGAAGCAATTGTACCGAGCCGAGCCAACGAAATTTCTAATGGTACCGAGCCGAGCCGAACCGAACCAAGCAAATTTTCAGAAATTTGGTTCAAAATAATTTTCGGGTATTTTCGAATAAAAGTAAAAAATAACGAGCAAATATGGTTCTATCCAAATTTTAGATGTCCTTTGGATTGCATAATGTCTTTCACACCAAAACATGAGCGTGTGACACTCTGAAAACTGCAAAAACCAATATAATTTTTTGAAAGTAATCTAAAATAAATAGTGCAAATTTACATGACAACTTTAAAACAAATGTAAATATATGTTCGACCACTTACAATATGTTTTGTGGGTTAACTTAAATAGGACATTAAACATTACGACNTATTTATATAAAGTATTTAAAGTATTTATATAAAGTATTTTATATAAATATGCGGCAACAGGGGTCGCGTGTTTTATAGATTAATAAAAAAATCTTTTGAAATTGAGTTATTAAAAATAATTTACGCTTCCGTAATTACGTAGCGATAATAAAAAAAACGCATTTGGATTCAAATTTAGATTTTATGAACATAATTTTTCGCATCGGATTCGCCATTTTCAACTGAGCAAAAAATGTCTTGACGAAAAATTTTGAACTTTAACTCTTAGGGTTAAAAATGAGCAATTTTGCGAACATCTCTAACTTTTTTTTTTACAAATTTCATTCCAGAATAAACACTGCACTATATTCTTTTTTTTCATAATTCCTTCTGGTTTTGATTTTAACCCATACGAAAAATTGCTAAAAAAACTGTCACATCTGATACTACAGGTTTAGCCTCATGAAAATCGGCTGAGCGTTTCTAGAATAGAGCAATTTTATTCTTTTTTCTTGGAATGGGGTGCTCCTATTGGCCAATATCATTTCAAAATATGCCGACACGGTATACTAGAAACGCGCAGCCGATTTTCATGAGACTAAACCAGTAGTATGAGAAAGTAAAATAGTCTGATAGTTGGTTACCCTGACGTACCGTGTGTTCTGATTCATTTCAGAACGCTGTGTGTGTCAAATAGTACAAAAGAAACTACATGGGTTGGTAACAATATTGACCGTTTTAAGCCGAAGAATATTCAGTAAATGAAGAACTAAGTAACCTTTGTCAAACAATAGAAACAATAGAACGATTATAGTCATTTTGTGTTTATTATACAATATTGAGTGGCCGTGGGTCAGAAGTAATCTCTAAAGAAAAAAAAAGTTTTGGATTGCATAAATTATGCCCTTCACACCAAAAAAAAAGATAAAAAAAACTTTTGCGTAAGACACTCTAAAAAGCATAACCTTGAGATCCAAGTGCAAAAACTAATATAACTTTTTAAAACTTATCTTAAATAAATAGTTGAAATTTGCATGAAAACTTTAAAACAAATGTAAATAAAAAACGGTCACTTTTGGTTTTAGTTTTTATCAGTTTATTTTTTAGCAAAGTTTATAACATTTTAATAACATTATCAGTTGTTATCATATTATATCAATTTGCATTCATTTTGAAGACAAAATTGTTAATAAGTACTCATACAAAAATTGTTTGGAAAAAATGGCTTTAGGCTAAAGCCTTTAGCCCTAAACCACTTTCAAAGTGAGAATTAGAAATTAATTACCGTGTGAGTTTCATGAAAATTGGCTGCGCTTTTCTAGAAGCCATTTTTTTTCTTTTTATACAGACTGGACGGTATAAAAAAGCGACCAATTATTGACAAGTGAAATGTCGCAGAGTGCCTATTCAAGAATTTTTGTCAACAATTGGTCGCTTTTTATACCGCCCAGCCTGTAGTGAAGTACTAGGAAAGTGGAGAGAAAAAAGGAAAAGAAAAATTGGTCTATTCTAGAAACTCCCAGCCGATTTTCATGAAACTCTTTCACTATATAGATAGTCGTTTTTGAAAAAGCTGCAACGAAACGTATTCCAGAATTTTTTTATTTTTCTCTCGTTTTTTCTCTCATTTTTTTGTTTTGTGAAACCGCGCGTTTATGAAAAAGCTGCAAGGAAACGTATTCAAGAAAATTATAAATGCGTAAATTTATCGAAAACGAACAAAAGAATAAAGACGCTCGTTGAAATTTCTAAGCCAAACTCACACGTTCGTTTTACCGCCACCGTTTAAATGAATTTATCCTTTTCTTTTTCTCGATTTTTTTACGATTCAGGTATTCTTCTGAATTTGTTTACCGACTTAATTACTCATCTTTGATTCGTTATAAATCACGGGGATAGAATGACGAATATATTAGCGGATATCGCTTCCAACATAACTATTTCCGGCAAATTTGCATTACTATCCAAATACAGAGGTTTCTGGAAAATAACATGGATCCACATCTTGTTTTTATCCGAAGGCTGGCAGAGCGAATTAGAAAGTGTATTAAAAATATGAAAAACTTTATTTGTACAGAACGGTCGCCAAGTAAGGGACAGTTTCTCAATTAAAGGCCGTGGGTCGCCAAGTAAGGGACGGTTTTTTCAAAAATAATAAATGAGTCGCCATTTATTTCTACCGTCGGTATAATGAATCTTTCGCACAAAAATTAAATAAAAAACCTCTAAAAATGTGAAGCATTTGATTGGTAGACTATGGACCAGACTATCAGACAAAAACTCCTGGTGCGCCAAGTTTTTCAAAACAGGAAACCGTCCCTTACTTGGCGACCCTTCTGTAGCCGCAAATAATGTATTCCTTATTTAACGAGCAAAGCTCGTCGAAGATAGGGTTTAAAATCTAAAATCTAAAATAGACCGTGTTAACCGTAAATTAGACAAGTCCGCCTACGTACACTCCCCCCTCATGATAAGGGCTACTGTTTTATTCAACAACAAAAAATGACGCGAATGAAGAAATAATTACAGTCCCGACCTTCAAATTGTGCAATTTGCGTTTCTGAAAAACGTGCACAATTTGGAAGTCGTGCACAATTTGGCAGTCGTGCACAATTTGGCAGTCGCGCGTCATGGTACCCATGATAACTCATTTTTTTTCTGTTTTTTGTTTAACTCGGTCGTCAGACAACTTTGTACTTTTGATTTTCGGATCCAACTCAAAAAACCCTTTCATATAAGTCTAAACTTGATTCAGCTAAACGTACGAGGAAGCAAACTAGCATATTCGGTCTATACACAATTAAAAAGTCTGTTTTTTTTATTTTGATTATTTACAATTTAGCACTTGAAAAATTGTAATTTTAAGTTTGTAAATCTGTTGATCGTATTTTTTCGAAAAACTGTCGATATTTTTGAACAAATTTATTTTAATTTTGTTTGTAAAAATTCCATAATGGTACTTTAAGTTCAATTGGCCCAAACATGTGCACAATTTGAAGGTCGTTTGCCAAAAAATCGGTTTCAAAAAACGTGCATAATTTGGCAGTCACATAAATTTTTCTGAAAAAGTGCACAATTTGGCAGTCGTGCACAATTTGAAAGCCGGGACTGTAGTCCAAACTGCCACGAGAAGAAGATGATAAAAAAAAAAGATAATCTTTTATCGTTAGAATATTTCTGAATAGCCAAATCTAAAGAGAAAAGGAAAAGGAAAAAAAGAAAAAAAAAATAGAATTTTTCTTGAATACGTTTCGTAGCAGCTTTTTTCATAAACGCGCGGTTTCACAAAACAAAAAATGAGAGAAAAAAACGAGAGAAAAATAAAAAAATTCTGGAATACCTTTCGTTGCAGCTTTTTCAAAAACGACTATCTATAGTAGGTGCCTATTGACGCAAAAATTCTAGAAAATGTTTTCTTTGTCTTTTAGTCATTGTGGCCCTTTTGTGTTATCTAGCCCCTACTACTACCTTAGGTCGGATAGGATGATTATCGTAACAAAATTCAATTATCTTTACACTTTTTCAGCAAAATAGTTATTAAAAGTTTAAGATAACTCGCTAGGTAAATTTGAAGAAATTTGGTTCAAATTAATTGTCGGGTATTTTTCAATAAAAGTAAAAAAAAAAACGAGAAAATATGGTTCTATCCAAATTTTAGATGTCATTTGGATTGCATAATGTCTTTCACACCAAAACATGAGCGTGTGACACTCTGAAAACTGCAAAAACCAATATAATTTTTTGAAAGTAATCTAAAATAAATAGTGCAAATTTACATGACAACTTTAAAACAAATGTAAATATATGTTCGACCACTTACAATATGTTTTGTGGGTTAACTTAAATAGGACATTAAACATTACGACTAAACATACTTTATACATTTTTTTTCTGAATTGGCGATATCCGAAATCAATTGGGTATAGCCCGACGAGAGTTAAGATTAGTTCAAATATGGGGTTGCTCTTGAAGCTAGAATGATCAAAGAAAGTCGTCAAAGTAATTTGTCCCAACTAAGCTAACTTATGAAAGTTAGCAAAACTGTACTTATTATCGGGAACATATCGTGCCCCTAACCACTTATGTTTACACCCGTTATCTTAACAAAATTGAATTTTCTTAACACTTTTCGGACCAAAACATATCGGGATTTCCAACTATCTCACCAAATGCCCTAATCAGGTATCTTAACCCAATTCAATTACCTTAACAGTGTTAAGCTAACACTTTTTCAGTAGAACAGTTGTCAAGATAACTGGTTAGGTGGTGTACACAACTTACACGAAGCGGCGGTTCGGAACCGAATTCCATGCGGAGTCTCTATTATTCCTGTCTTTTTCCCCTTTTTCGAAATTATTTTTAGGTAAAGTGATTTTTTTAACGAATATTAAGGTGGAGTGATTTTTGGTCTTGACCTTATAACCACACCCCTTGTATTTTTTTCATGACATGCAACAACATGTACACATTTGGTTTCATTCTGCTTATTTATTTTACCCCCGAATATGCTATTTTACCCAGACTAAAAGTTTGAAGTGATATTTTATAATTTGCAACAAATTAATCGTAAATAATACGTTAAATTGATACGTTTTTTAGATTACTCAAATGCATATTTTTTGTTCAAATCGTAAAATTACCGTTGCTAAAATTTAGAATTTATTTAATGGCCGTATTTCCTCAGAATTGAAGAAAAAACTAAGACAATCTGATTGGCCCGCCGCCAAACATTGTTACACAGAAAAACACGTTCTATATTTCTAAGATTTTTTTCTAAAAAAACTTTTGTGTCCGGAAATTGGCGAAATAATTGTTTTTGTTGGAATCGAATGCTTCTTAAAATTCAACATAAACAGCTTGGAACATCCGATCACGATATTAATCTTTAAAAAAATATGCTTTGGTATGCATAAACCGAATAAAACTGTTTATTTTGTTTCTGTGAGCCAAAATTTCTTTGGACCAAAATCTAACGTAACTCAGTAATTGCTCTTTTATGTGGTTCTGCTCTCCCATGAGACGGGAACGCATGATTTAACACAGATTTTATTTAACTCTCAGGGGGAAGGAGTTCTTGGGAACCCGTAGGGGGAAAATGTGTGTATATAAACAATCACTTAAAAAATTCATAATAATTCGCAATAATTCAAAAAAATGGCATAACCAAATTGTAGAGCTCGTCAAAATACGGTGATCTGACTATTCAGCAATTGATTTGGGCCACCAGGGCCCCTAAAGAGCTGTTTGAAATCTCCAACCTACGCAAAAAACTTTTTCGAAAAGTTGAGGGGGGTCAACAATACCCGTTCTGCCCTACGGGGCCTCCATATAATATGGACCATATGCCCTAAATCGACGAAAAAAAAAGTTGTGTGTCTATATACACACACTTCCCCCTTGGAGTTAATACGGGAATTTGTAAGACAGTTTTGTTAAAACCAAAAATTTGTATCACCAATATTTTTAACTCTACTTAGCCGACGCTGCAGCATAACCCCCCTTAGCCGAACTGACTAAAAATAGGCAGTTCAAGGAAATAATCCTCACGCAAAAACTAATTTAACGATTGATAAATTTTATTCGTTAGTTTCCACGTCTGATTCCTTATCTACACTATGGAAAAAGTTTAACAAACAAATATTTTTTCTATTAACCGCTAGACCGATGGGTCAACAAGTCGAAAATGCCCAGCAATTTTCGAGTTTCTTTATTGAATGAAAGTTTAAATAAATAATTGCTAAAATGTCTAGATGAAACTCAGCGACAGATTTTCACTTAAAACTTCTTAAAACTTTATTTTTTGGGGAAAAACTTGTTTGGTATTTTTTCTGGTAGGCAAAAGAGGTCAATTTTCACCCAAATAAAAATATTTTTTTTAAGAAATTGGACTTTTATTGTTAAGGATTTTTCCTAGTTTTGTAAATTAATAAATTGATGTTTCATGACCACAGGACGTAGGTTGAATGTGCGTTTATTATTTTTTTTGTCTGCTTTGCAAAATATTAACCCAATGTGGTTAAATTCGAGCCGAAAAAGGCAACTGACTATTTATAGTCTGTTCGGCTAAGGAGAGTTAATTAAATGCAAATTTACCAGATGGCCAACTTATTTTTTTGTTCCCTGAAAACCTGTCTGCGCTAATATTTTTCACCAAAATCTCCCAGGCCTTGGGGTTATTCAGGTTCATAAAAGTTAGAGCGGGTTTTCTCGGGCTCAAAATACCGGTATACCGCGGTAGTAAGGTTTGAACATAATAAACGCTTGGAATAGCCCGCGGTCTCAAATTGTTTACAGTTTTAATCAATCAGGTTCATTACTCTTACTTTTAGACTTCTTTCTACATCATCAAAACAGTCAATTTAGAATTGATAAGGTTGCAAAAATAAGTAATAGCAGTCTAACCAAATCTAAGATTATAAATATAAATTAGATATATTTAAATATAAATTATTTAGTTATAAGTCAATAAAATTTTGAGCCTCAAAAGTTTTGGGCGGCATCTTCTTTAATAATGCCCATTAGTAAAAAATACGTCCTTAAAGCAATTTGTGCCAAACTTATAGCTTGGCGTTCAGGAGTTAAA
The DNA here is from genome assembly GCA_004367875.1 of Oikopleura albicans. Classification (NCBI taxonomy): domain Eukaryota; kingdom Metazoa; phylum Chordata; class Appendicularia; order Copelata; family Oikopleuridae; genus Oikopleura; species Oikopleura albicans. Next base: position 123,552 of record SCLG01000349.1, on the reverse strand, counting down.
ATATTGTATTAGATCAATATTTTAACCCCTGAACACAAAGTTAGGAAATTTGTCACAAGTTGCTTGAAAAACGTATTATTGAATGAGATTACGCTCAAAACTAACATAAAAAAATCATTCAAATTAGGAATTAATTTGAATAATCAATTGTGTATCGGACCTAAAAAAGGTAATTAGTAATTTGAGATGTAAATACGTTTTCTATTTTTAATTACTAATTAGAGACAGAGAAAGTATTTACATCTAAAAAGATAGCGGGCACCATAATTTGTTTTAAAATCAAATACAAACGATTCTCTAATTTAATTGATTTGATTTGTCGTATTGTCTTTCAATATAATTGTAACTAATAGTTACTAACTATAGTTATAACCAGAGGTGCTAGTAGGTACCGAAATATTATTTTTCGAATTTTATATTAGAAATACACCTATACAGTGCATAGTATACACTATCTTTCAAAGCCAATTGGAAATAAAGTTAAAAAAAGACGTCGTTTGGCTTAAATGTACATGTGTATTTCGGAAAAAACAATTTCTGAAAATATTTAAAGATGGTTGCGTAAACGTACACAAATTGAAAGACAACGTGGTGAAACATAACAGCATAGAGGGTGTACAACAATATAAAAAATCGCCTCTGATCGGGTTAATTCGTGTTAATTATAGCGCATCTAATCAATATGTATTTTTGCACTTTTAAAATGTCGTTTATTATTAATTTGTCACCCAGTCTGTATAATAAGTGTATTCAAAGGGCGAAAATTATGTTAAAATGTTAACTCCTACAGGTGCTTCTTTGTTCTGGGTGACAGGTCTAATGACCCAGAAACAGTAATTTTTTGGGTGAGCATCGCGTGAGTACAGTTTTGACGGTTTGACACTCGCGCTGACAGTTGTCTTTTCACTTTGAACTTAATCGTCGCGTAAAAACGGAAAGGAAAACTGCGCGAAAAAATCGCCAGCATAATACGTTAGGTAAAGAATCTGAGAAAGCGTTAATAACGTATTTTTCGTAAGCACCATAAAATGTTTAGAAATTAGTTCATTATTTTTCGATTAATAACATAGGTACAATGATAGAGCTTTTCTCTACATTTTCTAAGTTTGATTAGTGTGCACCGCCAAACAGGTTATATTATCACACGTTATCTTACCAAGATTGGGTTACTTTACCACTTTTTCGACCAAAATTTAAAGGTTTCCGATTTACAGGCTATTTGAGCAAAATTAGGTTATCTTACCGCTTTTTAGCGCTTATAAAGGTAAGATAATATGTTAGGTCGTGTATTATATTATCAGATTTTTGTTAATATGTTTTGTCCGTTTGTGTACTTTGATTTGCCTTGATGTGCATTTTTTCAGCAAAATTTACGAGGCTGCCGAGTACTATAATAGTCTAAATAAAAATGCATGTTCCGAAATTTTTCCTTTACCCAAAATGTACTGTTTGAATCCAAAAATCGCACCTAAAAACAAAAAAAAATGTAACATGATGACCGACTGTCTTGATGTACACGACTGCCCTGATGTCCTCGTTTTTTGGAAACGCAAAACGCTCATCAATAAGGTCGAGACTGTATATTGATTTAAGTATTATTAAACACTTAATTTAATTATTAAAAACTAAATTTCCTTTGATATAATTTTTAAAATACACAACCTAACCATTTGACTTAACTTATTTTTTTCCGAAAAAAGATGTTAATTCAAATGCAAATTGTTAAGTCAAACGCAAACTGTTAAGCCACATGGGTAGTGCGTAAGTTAAAACCCTGGAAAACTTGAAACAAAAAAGTGTTAAGTCAAATTCAAATAGGCTTTTTCTCTAGATTTAAATTCCAAGTTGACGAATAAAATGAGCAAATGCTATAAAAAATAATATAAAACTATATAATGAACGAAAAAAATCCAAAAAATTGTTATACACCACTTAACCATGTGACTTAACACATTTTCTTCCGAAAAAAGGTGTTAATTCATATGCAAATTGTTAAGTCAAATGCAAACTGTTAAGCCACATGGGTAGTGCGTAGCCGGAAATGCTGGATAAAAAAGACAAAAAAAGGACAAAAAAAAGTGTTAATTCAACTGCAAACTGTTAAGCCAAATGCTGTTAAGTCAAATGGTTAAGTGATGTAGAATAAAAAAACCCGAAAAAGTAATCAATAGCGGAGTAAAAACAATAAATTGCGTGCACTAGGGTTCTTTATATAAGTGTCCGAGCAAAATGAATACAGTCTCCGGAAAAAGAGTGGAATAATGATAACACTGTCTATTCGTTGTCGATAGAAGAATATTGAATAAGTTCTAAAACATTTTATCGTGTCTAAAAAAACTTAAGAATAATATCATATGTTTCTCAAATTTTACTAAAAGAGGGTTATCGTCAATTTGAGGGGGTGGGTAAATTTTCAAGAAAAATTTTAAACGAAATGGAAAAGGAGAGTTATTGGCAGTAGTCTTTAAAGGAAACCCATTTATGAGTACTGGTGTTTTAAACAAGGTTTCGCGACCAGTTTTTTTTTTTCAACTTAAAAACAGTTTCAACTGACCTGTGCCAATACGTTCTTTTGTCTGATACAGATGGCTGATTTTTTTGTTCTTTTTAATTTCTTTTGATCTTCAGGAAAGATGGAGTTCTTCCAGGAACGTGTAAAATGTAAATACGTTTTCTGTCGTAATTACGCTTTTTAACAAATAAATTCTTTATAGTCTAAATATTCGTCTGCCTTTGGTTTTGCGTTTTTCATAATATTATAAACATATAATTAGAAAACTACAGTAGAAAGAGCCATAAATTACCGTTTTTAGTGTCAAAATTAAATTGGATAAATTTATGACTGTACACCCGCAAAGTTAGTCTACAAACTACCGCTTAAAATACTTAAGGTACGCCGTTATCTTTCATAAACCAAATGGAAAAGTGAAAAATAAAGGAAAATTGAGAGATAAAGGAAAAGTGCGTAGGCGATTATTCTGGAAACTTTTCGCAAAAAAGTGAAAGATAACGGAACGACCGGTTAAAATTGAAGGAAAAAAATGAAGGAAAAAAATGAAGGAAAATCAGGTGAAACATACCGTAATTTTTACATTGGTACACGGTTAAAATGCACAACTCTAACTCTTAGGGTTTTTGGATCATCCACACGCTCAAAATTCAAGTTAACTCTCAGGGGAAGGAGTTTTTGGAAACCGTAGGGAGAAAATGGGTGTAAATAAACACGCACTTCGAAAATTCACAATAATTCGCAATATTTCTGGTAAAACTGGTAAAACCAAGTTGTAGAGCTCGTCAAACTACGTCGATCTGACTATTCAGAAATTGATTTGGACCACCAGGGCCCTCTAGAGAGCTGTTTGAAATCTCCAACCTACGCAAAAACACCGTCAATCGAATTTTCTCGAAAAGTTAAGGGGGGTCACCAATACCCGTTTTGCCCTACGGGGCCTCCATATGCCTTAAATCGACGAAAAAAACAAGATGCGTATCTATTTACACGCACTTCCCCCTGGGAGTTAAGTTAAATTTGATAAAGAATCAGGACGGTGCGCAAATTAAGACAAAATTTGGTCCATGACCGTCCAATTTGGTTTCGTTACGGGCGCAAGGATAAACCCAAATTGTGTGTAGGGGTTAAAAACTTGTTGTATGGATGTGACCGCCTATAAGTTAAAACGTATCACTTAGGAGTGGCGAAAGCAACCCGTTTATGAGCACTTTCGCGACCACATGGTTTGGTCGCGAATTGATGTTCAAAATTTGGTTTCGCGTCCATTAGGTTGCGATACGAAATTTTGAAAAACGATTCGCCAACAAATGTGTGGTCGCGAAAGTACTCATAAACATGTTTCTTTCGAGACCGAAAATGGTCGCAAGAGTACTCTTCACCATCACTTATCGTCCTCTTTACAAAAGCAATAAACCTGTACCTGATGAGAGTTACCATCAAATGAGCTTATTTTTAAACCACCAATTTTACAAATTATCATTAATCGTTACGCTTTGTCATTTACTATAATTAAGGAATTTTTTTGTTTGGTTTTGTAAAAAAAAATGTATCTCGTTAATTTATTGTTTTACGATAAACCAAAGGGATAATTATTTCTCACGCGTGTCAAAGCCGAAACGAGCCACTATTGTGTCCTAGAATTTTTTTTTTGTTTTTCAAATATATAATTCAAAATGTTTCCGGTTTAACCCCATTTCCGATAAACTCTGGCTTTTGTCTTCGTTTTTTATAATAAATCTGTTTGACGGTGTTTTTTTCAATTATGGTGCATCTGGAGGACATTTTTTTATCTGAGCGTGAAGAGATTTGACCTTAAAAATTGGCAGAAAGTTACAGTAGTGTCAAAGATATTTTTTATTTACTACAAAATACAGCTTGTCGAGCATTTATATGAAATTATATCACCTGCGCCCTTGAGTTAACACCAAAATTTGAAAGTTTGTAAAACTCCCAAATTTTTTGACTCAAATTGTATCATACGAACGCCGTCAAAACGACCTATGTCGTCGAAATGGACCGTTTTTTTATATAGGCCCTTTATGGACGGTTTTTTGTATAGGCCCATTTAAGACGGTTTTTGTGTAGGCCCAATATGGACGTTACGATTAACTCTTAA
>SCLG01000349.1:12911-111386 GCA_004367875.1 Oikopleura albicans | reverse complement strand
TGCAAACTGTTAAGTCAAATGCAAACTGTTAAGCCAAATGGTGTTAAGTCAAATGGTTAGGTGGTGTAGTCAACTTTTGTTGCAAATTAAAAATATGTTTTAACATAATTTGGTGGTTTTCAATGTATTGGTATTCTTAATGAAGTTACGAAGGTTTTCTGATACACATACGTGCGGCACCTATTAGGTGGGGCGGTAAAAGTCGGATTTTAAGGGCGAGTTTCTTTAGAAAAAAAAAACTAAAGGTTTTTGAGCTTCTAAAGAACTGGAGTCGGGTACGGGTTTACTCGGGTAAGAGCTCGGGTCGAGTTTCCGAGTGCCGACCTCTGTTTTCCCGCATTGGTAATAGCACTTTTAATTTAACCCAATAACGTTTAACTTTTGAAAAAGGCGGAAGAAATATTCATAGAATTCTCAAATATACGGGATGAAGTAATTAGTGATTACATAGTACAACGAAAAATAGGTTCCTTATTTGGGTTTTACTCTTAAATTCTAAAAATATTTATGGTCCCTTTCACAAAGTTCATTTTTAGTGCGAATACTTAGCATTATTAATTTCTTTGTTTGTCGCGAAAGCTTTATTGTGATATCTACTGTAATACTGAAAAACCTGAATGATAATATTTGTGATCGTTTTAAAAATAGTGCGGTTTTTACTGAGAAAAACGTTTGATCCATAGTGACCTTGATGATTTTGAGTATAATTGATCTGGAATTTATTGTTTGGTTTCATCAAAGGCGCCACATTTATCACCCCTTCTTTCCGCTTGTCCCAAAAACCGCAAATTACAATAATTCGACAAAAGCCCGAGGGACACAGGAAGATTTTAAAACACTATTTCAACGTTTTCTTAATTTTAAGTGTTTTTTACATATTTTTTTTCATCAAATAATAACATTGATAACAAAGACGGATTACGAAAAAATAAATCTTTGAAAACAATAGTTTTCACACAAAAATGAAATTTTTAACACCAGAAAACCTCAAAAACTGTTAACATAATGGAATTTTGTTAACCTAATGGGATAAGGGGTTTTATTTAATGATTGGAAATCGAATTTAATCAAATCCCGAAAAGTGTTAACATAACGAATTTTTTAATATAACGGATTTTTTAAGATAACGGGTTATATGGTTAATTGATAGGGTCATTGTGCCCTTATTTTCACAGCCTTTATCTTGACAAATTTTGGCCCGATGAGTCTTGCTGAAGTGTCATGATATGCATGGGGCATTCCGTGAACGGAGTACAAAATATAATACAACGCGTCCCTCGAAAATGAAAAAAAAAATGAATTAAGTTAAAGATTTAACTCGCGAAATATATCCGACACTTTTAGTGGCAAAACTTCCGCTTAAGCTTTTGTGACACGTTTTAAACTACAATTGTCAAAGTGGTAATTATCGTAGCGTATTTCTGCGTTAAATGGCACCCCGGCTTGTCATTTCCTGTTTATGAGTCACTTTTTTTTTTGAAGTGATTGGTGACTTATGCGGTTTTCTTCTTTACGGTGTATCTGAAAGTTTGAACGTTTTGGGATTTTTTGTGTACACAAATGTTAACTTTGAGGGTTGAATTGTAGTTTGAAAGTAACTTGTGACTTCAAAGAACATTTTTCGCAGAACATTTTCTCCCAAAAACTACCATTGGTAAACTAGACATTGGTTTACTACTAGACATTGGTTTACATTGGTAAACTACCATTGGTAAACTCTTTTCCCCAGAAAAATTCGCCCAAAAGACCGTTTCCTCCATTGGCAATAAGGTTTTATTGAAAATAAGCCCTCCAAAAAACGGTTTCTCGAAAATTACCCGAAAAAACTTTTTTCTTGAAAAACCCAAAGTACTTTGAGTTTACGGTCAAACTTTCGTCTTCGTGAATGGAAAGTCAAACCTATATTATTTCCATAAACACTATTTGAAAGAAATTGTATATTCCATGTGAATATTTAACGTAGCTTTTCAGATGTTGAAAACTTACAAGTAGTTACTTTGTAGTTCAAGATGGTTTTGATCTTTTTTTTCGAACTATTTTGCGTGGAACTCATCCAGTTTACAGTATTTTGAAACATTTTATGGTGCCGGTTTATTGAACAAGTTATTTGGATAGGTACTTATTATGGCTAATAATTTGTTTTTAGTGTTTCTCTTTAACGTCAAATGGTCAAGGAAGCGATTGCCACTGTCGATGCGTGATCCACGAGGAGTTAAGGGAGCCATGTCCGGAGAGTGAGAGCGTTAAGGTTATTTATTCGGTCGAAGCAATTTCGAGCGGATCAGATTGTCAATGCTCCTGTCAGGATCCTCCAACAACTCAAGAATGCCCTTCCCACGCGGGTAAAGACACACTGCCCCGCTATGACAGCACCACGGGAAACAGGCGAATTAAAGTCGGCTGACCAAACATAAAATCAGATAGGTCTAAAATGTCACACTTGATGGATTTTTAGACCAAATAGATGTTGGCACCACGGTTTTTCCATGAAAACATTTTACAGCTCATTTTCCATAAAACGTGCTTCGGAAAATTTTCAAAGGAGGCTTTTGGAAAAAACGTGAGAAAAATCCAAATAACCTTTTACGGACGTGTTCCTAGTCCCCCATATATATCTTTTTTGGTGAAAACGATTTTCGAAGTAAACGAAAATCCAAAAAATGTTATTGGAAGAAAAAGATTTTCGGAGAATTTTTTTTTCTGAGGACATTTTTCATAGAAAAATTTTCCATGGAATTCGCCGCAAAACGTTTTAGCCGAAAGACCGCGATGCCATACTTTAATTGATTCAAAATCGTAAAATAAGGGCAAACTAATTACGTGCCAAAAATTGAAAATTTGTATAGCCAATCATAAAGACACACCATCAACGTCAAACACCCTGCACCGGTTAAATTCGATTCTGGAAGATTTTGAGCGGGTCCGAAGCGGAATGGATTTTCGAAAAATTCACTCGACTGTTGAGCACATGATTCTCGCCATGGTCGAAATGGAAAAATCATTTGGCGGGAAAATGGTGGAGAGTTAGGGATAGAGACCACAAATTTTGTTTTTCTATACTTTGAAAGCCTATTTTTAAGCCAATATAACGCCCGATATTAATCGGTAAAAAGTCAAAAAACAGAGTGTTTTCACCGTTTTTAGGTTTTCATAATTGCGTATTTCCCCAATTCAGCGTCTGCCTTAAGTTTCAAACACATCTGCTTAACCCCCAAGCACGATTATCAAGCACATCTCTGAGCACGGGGCCGGACGTTTGTCCGGCCTTTCTTCTACTCCTCTCTAATATTACGCAAAAACTCACTACATAAGCCATGTAAGCAAATCGATGGTCCTGAATTGAATGAGCATACTTTCGAAAGCTCCCCGACCACCCTTGGACACTTTTTGGTCGATTTGACCACAAAAACACAAATTCGCAATCGGTTAACCGGGCGACGTACGGGGTTCATTTTTTGTACGCTAGTGCAACCTTGATTTCTTCAGTTTTGGAAAAACATGACAGAGGAAAAAAACACGTGAAAACTATAAATTGAAAAAAAACTCTTTTTTGAGGTTTCCTAGGTTCAATAAATGACTTATTATTTTTTATTACGTACATAATATTTGTATTTTTATTTGCTCTCCGACGTTGTAATCGATTATTCTATGTTGGTTTTCAAGCCGTTTAACAAAGCCGAACAACTCGAAAGTCGTGTTTTTCACCCGGGACCGGACAAACGTCCGGGGGTCGTGCTTGGGGTATTCAAATTTCGTGATTTCAAAAACCGAACCTTATATAGCGACCCGACCCTTATTTGGCAATCCCAAAATAAGCACATTTTCTTGCTGATACTGTATGAAATGTTTTTCGCGTTTTATTTTCTTTGATTTATAAATTTTAAGACTAAGTTGGAGATTAAAAACAATTTAAATTAATTAAGTCGTTTCACAAGAAAATAGTAAAAAAATTCCGGAGGAATCAATGTTAAAATCAGCGACCATAATTTGCCGCATTAATATTTTTCTCGAAAAAAAGCGACCCTTATTTGGCGAAAGCGACCCTTTTTGAGGGGCCCTTATTTGGCGACCCTGCTTTGAATAACTTTCCAAAATTTCTCGAAAATTTCCAAATTCCCGTGACGCTCTAGAAAATGAATCATCGGTAATTTAAAAGAAGACCTTTTTGGTAACTATGGGCCTAAATAGCTATTAATTATTCCGTTAACACCATTTTTGCGACGGAAACTACGGTAAAAAAAGAAATTAACCTTTGTCCGTGATAGATTGGGGACGTATTCTGTGCGAAAATGTCAAATTGTCTCGTCATTTCAGATTAATTACATTGGAATCGCCTCATGGTTTTTATCCAATTATTTTTTATTTAGTATTCGTTTTCTCCAAAAAAATTTGCTGATAAGATACCGTAAATCTGACAAAAAATAGTATTCCAAAGGTTGTGACAAAGTAAAATTATTTTCCCCGAAACAGGTAAGTTTAACGTTTAAAAAGTCAAATTTTCCAAATTCGAGACGGACTTCGTTTACTTTTTTACCGAATTCTGGACGGTGCGTGGGACCCTCGTTGGTTTTTTACAGCCTTACTCTACTGTATGTCGGATATCATATCGAAAGCCATTTTGAAGACCTAAATAGCATTTTAATAACAAAAATATATAATTATGAAGCTTTTTAACGTTAAAAATGCTCGACGTCCACGAAACTGGTATTTTATAATTTTTCTGCCCTTTTCGGAGACGAGGACTGTACTATATTTCACTTTTTTTAGCATCTCCATAGTCTAGAAGCGTGATTTATTTGGTCACGGAATCGTATCTGGTGTTTTGTTCGGGGCGTTATCGAATTGCCGTACCAAAATTCATTTTTTCGTTTTCGCTGCGCCGGGGCAAAATCCATTTGGCCGTACCCGCTCAGAGCTCGAGGCAAATTTCTATTGAGCGTAGAGTGTCTCAGAGGCGCTCAAGAGACATCGATCTTGGTGTAGTACATTTTNAATAAAATAATTGTTTTCTTAATCTAGCTGGCTATCGCTAGATGAAGCTCGAGAGTAATAATAGCTTCGAAGCAAGACACTGGGTACGGCAAAATGGATTTTGCGAAAAAATTCTTAAAATGAAAAAGAAGAGTTGGGTACGGCAATTCGGATGCGTCTCGTTTTGTTCATTCGAATTTTCGGGCACCATAAACTGTTGTCAAATTTGTTTAGTTATATGAATACGTTTTCGACTCTAAAATGATACAAATTTATACTGGTTTTTTAGCAAACTTTGGAATCTGGGTTGAAATCCGAGTGACGACCTCTGGGTTACTGTGGTTTTTGTGAAATTATACCTAAAATATATAAAAAGTGGTAAGATAATCCAACCTTGGTAAGATAATCAGTCAAGGCGTTGGCGCAAACCTCCTCATGTTTTGATCCAAAAAGTGGTAAGATAACCGAATCTTGGTAAAAATTTTCTTCTAAACTTATTTTCAAAAATCACTCCATATTTTACCCATTTGGGCGCCCCAGGTGACCAATGATTCCTGTGGTCTCTATCCACCGTGAAAGTTCGGCAAGTCTAAAACAAAAGCTCGACGGCCTTATTGAGCGCATCGAGGAGGAGGACGGGTACGGGGAGGTAATTCAAAACGTCAAAAAGACGCGCGGCGCGCAAACTGGAGCGTCGCCAGCAACAACACAAAGTTCGTTATCATCAAAACTGTCAGAAACTGCCAAAAAACAACAAAAAGATCACTTTTCTTCAATTGACTACTCGACGACGACGCTTGAAAGCGTTGAAAAACTCAAACCACCAACGACAAGAACAACGACAACTACAATGTTGCCAACTTCTATGCCCGACAACAACAACAACATTAGCAAAAAAGAGACGACGGTTGCTGATAACGAAACAACCGATAAAATGATTCTAGTGCCCATTGTGGTCAGACCGAAAACAACGGAAAAATCAACAACAGTTGAAACAACAACACAATTAATGACAAAAGCGCCATTGACAACAGCTAGTTTTAGGGCTCGGCATTTTCGGCTTATTAATTAAAACAGTTTTTAATATAACTGGGTAGGTGGTGTAGTTTACCAGCTCAAAAAATAGGGCGATTCAGTTCATTATAGGCGCCAATTATATTAGCTAGTACCGAGTATGTTAATGTAACCACCTACCTGCTTAAAGTAACACCAAAATGAGCAAAAAAACTGTTACTTAAAGCGAACACTGTTACTATATTAAAGTAGGTAGGACGTTGATTAAAGCAGGTAGGACGTAAGTTAAATCGAAAAAAGTGCAAGTAGTGTTACTTTAACCTTCAAACACATATTGCGGAAGATTGTCCGCATTGACATATAAAACGCGTTTTTTTTAGATTTTATTTTATTAAATGTAACGGCATTGAAAACCAACATAGAATAATCGATTCCAAAGTCGGAGAGCAAATAAAAATNTTTTTTTCCAAAAATGTTGAGAAGTCAACGGTCCAATAGCCTGCAAAAAATGAACCCCGTAGGTCATCCGGTTAACCGTTGGTGAATTTGTGGTTTTGTGGTCAAATCGACCAAAATGTGTCCAAGAGTGGTCGGAGAGCTTTCGAGAGTATGCTCATTCGATTCAGGACCATTGATTTGCTTATACTGAGCAATTACGTAGATAATAACACCAAGAATGATGATGCGGACAATCTTCCGCATCTGTGTTCACGGGACTTATTTAAATATGTTTGAAGGTTAACTCCGGCACGCGGTATAAGCCAAAAGATGGTACGTAATAACATGTATCCACATATATATATATATATATATATATACAGTCCCTCCCCCCAAAGTGTTACGATTTGTTGCTCAAAAATCGTAACGCTTTTGAGTCATGACGTCATTTCGTTACCCTTTTTGGCCTTTTTATCCCTTAAAAATAGTTTTTCCGGTGATTTTTCCGCTGGCTAAAATATTTACGGAAAAATATGGTCAAAAAATTGCAAGAATGACTATTAAAAGACTAAAGGACTTTTTCTCTTTCACCGAAAATGCTTATTTGGAATCTAAAAAAAAAATTTATCAAGTTTGGACTCATATGGACCATATAATATGGTAGCATTTTTCAGCAAAATCCGAAAATCGCTGTTCTAGACTTATTTGACCTCGTCTGTATGACGAGCAATGTCTCTCTCGATGTGCATGTCTCTCTCGATGTGCACGTTTTTCGAAAATTGATGACGTAAAATAAACCGAAATTTCTACGAACCATAAAATGTTTTTCAACTTGTTAAATATAAATTCACAAAGTTAAAAATCATTGAATAGATTCTCCGTTACACACCATACTTAATTGAGTAAAAAACAACCTAAGTTTTGAAACCATTTACTAAATCAAAGTGAGTAAAAATACATAAGCCGACTTTACCAAGCCCGAACTAGTATCACAACGGCGTCTACGACAACTACTTCGACGACGACAACGACAACTACAACAAGTACTACTTCAACCACCACTACTAGCACAACCAGTACCACAACAACTTCAACGACTACAACGTCAACAACAACATCAACAACAACTACGTCAACAACCACTACCACAAGCACTACTACAACTACCACCACAACAACTACTACAACATCCACAACTACCACAACAACAACTACAACTACCACAACAACAACCACTACCACGACAACTACCACAACAACTACCACAACAACTACAACAACAACAACAAAAACAACAACGACAACTACAACAACACAAAAAACTACCACAACAAAAACTACAACAAAAGCAACAACAAAAGCAACATCACCGACAACAGTCGAAACAACAAAAGCCCCAGAAAAAAAGAAAAACGAAGTTTCCCTTCGAAATATTTCTACAGTGGATCACCACAATTCAAAGCGCGGGTTAAACCGCAAACCGTGCACGTGGACGCTGCGTGAAATCACAAAGTCGAAAATATTTCACTCTTGGGGTCGCAAAGAGGGCAGCTGGATGATGGATCCAAAGGAATACCGGGCTGTGATTTATAATTCCACAACAAACTAAACTCTCCCATTGATAAATTATTTCCTCATTATTTTTTTTTTCTCTTTTTTTGTCGCCGGAAAATTCGAGCTTTTTTTCATCGATCAGTTTGGCACGTTTAATCTGACGTTTCAAAAAAGCCTGAGTCAGATGCACGAGTCTCGTCTGACAAAAAAGTAATTTATGGACACCATTAATTATGAATGATTTTTGTTCTAACTTTTTCCAAAGACAGTAAATCAGAATACAGTCCTATCGCCCATATCTGACCACTTTTGTGCGTCATAACGCCAGAATCTGTCAAGACATTGCATTTTTGTCATGATTGTGGCGATAGACTGTACAAACAAAATTTATAAATAGCGTTTTCCTAAGGTTTTTCAGAGGCTCTATTTAATAACTAGGATGTATTCCGGGAAAATAAGACGAAAATTTAATCAGCCAATTTTACGGATAAAAGTATTGATATATATGTAACCGATGACGGCGGATCTGAAAATCGAGTTAAAAAATTGAAATTTTGTGAAATTGACCAAAAAAATCGGCCCAAAACGGCCAAAATACTGGAACAAAAAATCGTAAACAAAATTTGACGGGCAACAGTGTATTATTATCACTTATGTCACAGTCTGCGGTCTTTAGAAGAAAACGTTTCCCAGAAAATTCCACGAAAATCGTAACTTCCAAAAAAACTATTTTCGAATGATGATTTTCGGGCATTTTGTTAACTTTAGTGGCGTTAACTTCCGTAGCCAGACGGTTTATATAATACACCGCTTGAGGGTTTATCAGGCCCCCCTTTATCAGGCCACTTTGCCCGCTCGTGCGCTTATCAGGCCACTTTTTTTCACAAAAATTTTTCGCCAATCCCGCCCACGCACTGAGGGTTTATCAGGCCACCTGAGGATTTATTAGGCCTCTTGTGCTGTTAGTTTGTACCCGCGAATGGGTTTATCCGGACATTTTCTCGTATTTCGCGAACCTGAAAATATCGGGCACTATGTGAAAGAGAGAAATAGTATTGTATTGACTAAATATAAAGTATTTCGTAGACAGGAGCTAGTGCTCCCGGTGAAACATCGTCGACTTATGATAAAAGGGAAAAGGGATCTGGGAAAGAGGGTTTCCTTTGTGAAGCGGGGTATGTAAACAACAATATTGACGCGCTCGGTATGCGAGTAAATAATAAAATAGGCGCGCAAATAGTAACCGCTGAGAAGTCGGTTATTATGTATTGATTTAGTCAATACAGTATACGGTCATTTGAAGATATGTGATTAAGTTAATTATACAGTGTATAATATACATGTATAATATACACTCTTAAGGTTTCTCTTTTAACCCAAATTAATAATCATACGAAAAATTTTCATTTTTTTTTCGAGATATGACCTTAAATCCTAATTTTAACATATTTAAAATGTAATATTATTTCAATTAGCTTAGATTGAACAATGAGTAATATGATACGATCTAAAATTTTCCCGCTCGTGCGCTTATCAGGCCGGTCTCTCATTGGATAATAGCTAATTTGTATTGCGAAATTCCCCGCTCGTCCGCTTATCAGGCCACCTTGTTTTCCACATTTTCCAGCTCTTCCACCTACGCCCTTGGGGTTTATCAGGCCGTCTGAGGGTTTATGAGGCCGTTTTTGGAAGGTGAAAGTGGCCTGATAACCCCTCAAGCGGTGTATACGGAATTATACGTCACGTTAATATTAATATTTTTATTATAACGGAAAACAACGAAGAATTAAAAAATCAAACACAAAAATATGGAAAAATATATTCACCACTACGTGCTTTATATCAGGTTCCTTTTTTTCTCGTGTTGGATAAAAAGGTCTAGGGTCATGATTGATCATGATTCAGAATTATAAATCTCAAATTTAAGCCTGTCAGGATACAAAAGCGCAGATCGGTCTACGTCGCCAACTTTTACTACGGAAATCATCTGCTCGAGTTCACCGACACACGAACCTTCAAGGTACCTTGTTTAACATTCTCGTCATTTGAATTCAAACAGCTTCTGTTTAGTGGAAAAATTGGGCTGAATTGGCCGATAAGAGATAGTAGTGATTTTTAGCCAATCAGAATCAAGTGTTATCATTTTTCGATAATTTTAAAAATTAAAACTTTTCTTGTCGACGGAATAAGTGCATATGGTTTTTTTTAATTACATACTGCAACGTCATACTGTAATGTTCTGTACGGTATGTTTTTCTGTTTTGCGAATTTTGGGGCATTTAGATTTTAGACGCGTTGGTTGGACGTTGGCCAACGCATCCCAACGCCCAACGTTTCCAACACTGGTTATAGGCAAATACAGAAACCGGCGAAAACTTTTTTAATCGCATTTTTAATTGTTTTTTTAACTTCGCCGCCAAGTTAAGGTTTGGCCCTTTTTCAGGTTATGGCATTTTCAGATTACGCGGTTTATTTTTAACGATTTTCTATCTTCGCCTTTAAATGTTGTCGGATGTTTCACAATCTCTAAGCGTCCAATATGTGGCTACTATAAGGTTTCTAGGGTTTTATAAACATGTATTTGAATTTGTCAAGCACCATAAAATGTTCTAAATTTGCCGAGTTATATCGATATATTTTTATTTCTCTATTCAATCATTTCATAACAAAACGTATAAAACGTATAATAACGTATCATAACAAGATGTATAATATCTTAATTTAAGACTTCTAGCCAGGCTCCGTGTTTTTTGTGAAAATCATTGGTAACCCGTCTGGCCTGTCCGACTGTAAATCTCGTGTCTAACAAGCTTGACGTTTTTGGCGGTAAAATATGATAAAACACAGTTTTTTTGTGACAATAGATCATTTTGAGTTATGGCAATTAGTGATTAATTAAATTTTATTGACACTTTCAAGAACCAACAATTAGCTTGATTAAAAACTTAACTCTTTTGAATTAAGGACTTTGGCCAAATTTTATTTATTTTTATTTTTAGGCTTTGCGGTATCGTAAACGGTATACGCTTCCCTACTATTACATTGGAACTGGCCATGTAATCTACAAGGAGCACTTTTACTACAATCGAGCGTTTACCAGGTAAACTGAAAATTATTAACCCACTACGCCCTTATATTGTGACGTTTGATGCAACAGACTCTTTGCTGAAAATGACGAAAACAGCAAGAGAACGAATACAAACCAATTTTTAATCAATTTCATACTTTTAGAAATCTGATAAAATACAGTCTTCGCGAAGAAAGAATGACCGGTAAGTAGTTTTTGCACTTTATAAATTAAATACAGTCCCGACCTTCTTGATGTGCACCCTCTTGACGTGCACTTTTTCAGCATAATTTACTGGGCCGGCAAGACGACAAAACGTTAAATTTTAAGTAATCAAAATAAAAATGAAGATTCCAAAATTTTGCATCGATCCAAAATGTACCATTTGAATCCGAAAATCCTACCTAAAAATTTGTTGGACAAACCAGTTAAGCAAAAAACACAAAAATGTACCTTAGTGACCGACTGTCTTGATGTGCACGACTGCCCTGATGTGCGCGGTTTTCGGAAACGCAATATGCACCTCAAGAAGGTCGGGACTGTACATATTAAAAAAATGAAAAAATAAGAATAGGTCAGTTTTTTCGTAAAAAAGTGCTAAAGGTCCACAAAATAAATGCGTTTTGGGGTTCAATAAAAACGAAAATTTTTGAAAGGTTTAGAGAGTTTCTCATGTTAATGTCAAAAATGAAAAGATATTATCTAATTAAAATTAGAAAAATAAAAGAACTGTTCTAGAGTCTAGAATCTAGACCACCAGAAAAAAATATCTCCGTAATTAAAATATGTAACAGTTTTCGGTAAATTAAATGCTAAAGAAGGGCCGAAAAGGCCCTTAACTGGAAAAACTTTTTAACATTCTGGACTAAAAAGTCGCGGCGTAATGATCGTAGCAAAGTATGCTGAAACTTTCGTTAAATGAAGTCACAAATTAATTTTCCTGTCAATGGTTACGGAATCAATTGTGAAACATTTTATGGTCCCCAAAAACTCAATTTTTGTTCATGTGCTTAATGACTTTTATTATGTATTGTTTGGTCAATACAAGCTTAAAATGACAGACTGTGCTTAAAGTTACACTTATTGCCCTAATAAAGTAATACTTTTTTTTAAATAATATTTGATTTTCCGGCTACGTAATACAAGGTATTAAACTTGTTTTAATAACTGAACCTGTTGAATAATTGTCACGTTATGCGTTGAACATGAAAATTTACTTTAATTATGGAATTTTTTGACTGATGTGTATTCTGTCAATAAATTTGATGATCGTTTTGTCGATTTAAATCGATAAATAAAACCCTACCTACATAAAATAACTGTTACTTCAAGTGTTGCTGTTACATTATATGCGCAAAGTAATAGTTTGTTTGTTCCATTTTGGTATAAGTTTTAATAGGCAGGTGATGTAGTCGTGTTAACCATATTGTTAACATTTGCTTCACCGTTACCATATGGTTTTAGTTTTTAGGTAACCCTTAACACAATTATTTAGCACATTCCTGAGGTTGACTTAGGTAGTAATATTTTATATCATACCGTTTTTACAGTTCCAGGGGAAATTCGGGGTTATGAATTTTTGGGGACCATAAACTGTTTCAGAATCGTTTCCTTAAAACATTGACTCGCAAAATAAATTGTGAATTCAATTACCGTTAGTATTACCAGATCGTACCCTGATTGTAGCTATGAGTCGAAGTATGCGACCTTCCGGTCGCCGGCCTTATAAATAATTTTGTAAAAAGTGAATTTTCAAAAAAAAAAGTCAAAAAGATTTTGGTTTTCTTTTATTGAATCAAAATATTTTATGCCGCTANGACCATAAACTGTTTCAGAATCGTTTCCTTAAAACATTGACTCGCAAAATAAATTGTGAATTCAATTACCGTTAGTATTACCGGATCGTACACTGATTGTAGCTATGAGTCGAAGTATGCGACCTTCCGGTCGCCGGCCTTATAAATAATTTTGTAAAAAGTGAATTTTCAAAAAAAAAGTCAAAAAGATTTTGGTTTACTTTTTGGTAATTTATTGAATCAAATTGTCTTATGGCGCTAACTTACATCTTATTTGAGTTATGCTGCATATTATACGCATGGTTAAATCAATGTACGATTCAAGGCAATTATCACATTATCCCGCGACATTGGGCAAAAAGTTTAAAAAAATTTTCGAAATCAAAACTGCATTTTTTTTTGATATTGACATGGCCAATTCTTATTTGTCTTCCCTAAGTTAAAACATTTTGTTTTCAATTTTCGACTTGATAACCCGAAGCAGGCGCTATCGGGGCTTTTTTTATCAATTCAGAAATAAAAATCCTTTGTATTAAAAAATACTTGTATTTAAATAATGTTCAGTACCAGTGTTTCCATGGTTAATGTAATAATTTAGGATGGACGCATTTATCGGAAGCGGTTTACAAAAGCGAAAGTCCGTTTTCGTGGAGAGGGCATTCCTGGATTACAATGTCCGTCGATAATCGGGGATTATGGGTAAGATTGTCAAATACACACGGTACCAAGTTAATCGAAAAACTTTGTGTTTCTGAAAAAAGCTCGATTTCGTAATATTGCAGCTAAGATCTGAAATTAAAGATATCAGTACTTTAGGCACCATAAAATGATCCAGAAAAACATCTTAAAATTTTTCTTTCGGTTTATTAAAAAATGAATTTTATTTTGAACGAAAAAGTAACAAAAAAAGTTCGAATGTGCCGACCCCTGTGTTAAACTGTTTCACTGAAACACTAAAATGGAAGTGTTTTTGTAATATTTTAATCAGACGGGTTTTTTAAGAAATGTTAAAAAAAAAAATAACGAAAAGAATAATCAATTTTTTTAGTACCTTTTTTTTCAGTGAATGGTAGGGTACAAAAAAGTCAATTCCTGCCGACCTCTGATCACGGCTTTTTCTATTATTTGTATAATTGACGTATTTCATTTCTAAATGTGGAAAACTATAAAGGAATTAGATGGTAGTAAAATTAGTTATTGTAACAAACCGGTATTTTACGGTTCTATAAAATATTGTTATTAGTATAATTATTAGTACAATTTGTACTGTTGGGGTTCTAAAACGTGTTGTGGTGCCCGATACATTTGATTACTCACATTATTTTGTATGGCATTTTCGTAGTTTTATTTCTTATAATACACCGGGTGCGCAGTTATCGGGCGGGTTTCGCGTCAAAAAACACTCGATCGGGCGCCCGATAACTGCGCAGGGCGTAGGCGGAAAAGTGAAACGTTTTTTGGCGAAAAAGCCCGCCCGATAAGAGCACGAGCGGGCAAACCCGCCCGATAACTGGACGCCTGATAACTGCGCACCCGGTGTATTGCGCATTGCATAATTTTTATGGCCCCTTGCGGACTAGGTACTTAGAAGGTACTTTTAACATTTTGTATATTTTGTCGGTTTAGTTTCATATCGGACTTATCATGATATAATTTATTCTAAAACATTTTTTGGTGCCAAGGAATACACAAGATATTATACATGCATCATATGGCATAACGTAATTCGGTCGGGAGCGATCCACTTGGGGCGAAAGCTTCACTTGGGCCATAGAGTGGTCCGTAAGCAATCCCCGGCGCCTTCGGCACAAGTGAAGCTTTCGGCCCAAGTGAAGCATTACCCATTAAAACATAGAAATTCGGCCCAAGTGACGCCACATTGAAAACATAAAGCCCCTTGGCCCAAGTGAAGTTTTTTATGCCAAAAAACCCCTGGCTCAAGTGGAACCCCTTGGCCCAAGTGAAGCTTTTGGCCCAAATGAAGCCCGCGGCCCAAGTAAAGCTTTTTGATGAAAATTTCCGAGTTTGAATATTGGGACGTCTCATTTTGAATAAAACACTCATTTCAGTTCCAAATAGGTCACGGGCATTGTTGCGTTTTTTCGTTTTTTTTTTAATTTTCTCATCTGTAAATCATACCCGATAAGGAAATCTAAACATGCTTATCCACTGGCCGTCAAGTTCTTTTTAAACTATGTTGCATTTTAGGTAATTTACCCGTCCGTGGATCCTTACGATTATCATCGCGAGGAGCGGTTAAAGCTTCACTTGTTGAATCCGGAAGATTTGGCGGTAATTACAATCATTGAGACTTCAACGACCTCAAATCGGGTTGGGCATGTATTTATGATGTGCGGAGTACTATACGCCACTGAGCCGGATACTGAACAGAAACCAGGCGTCATTCGGTAAGATCAAAATCAGACGAAAATTTACGACTTTTTTCACAAATTCGACGAGTTATCGTCTTAGGCATCCCAAATTCGGCAACCGTGAAAACATCAAAACAGAAGGACTTTGTGAAATTCAAATTTTTTGAAAACATTTTAAGATACCTAGATACCGCCGGTATCATACCGGACACTATGGTTCTGTAAAAATATACAGCTGTTTAATATACGGGAGTAGTTGATTGATAGCATATTTTTTCATCTTGAAACATAAAGCATATGTTTTTATTTTTCTGTTGGTCCAAAATTGAAAAACTAATTTTGCAAAATTTTGCTAAATTGTAGAGGTCGAAGAGTTACTATTTTAAAAGACGATTTTCACATATTTTCTTAAAGAAAATATGTGAAAATCGTCTTTTAAAATGTCTGTAGCAGACGCTAGAATTTTTTGAATTTTTTTCAAGATTGAAAATATCATATTTTAAATATGCTATCAGTTTATCACGCCCCTAATATACATCGTAACAATTTTACCCATATCGTTACAGTTTTAGACAAAATAAACGAGCAAAGGGCAAACAAAAATTCACATAACTGGATACAATTACCGATATCATATCAGTTTTCGTCTGGAAATTTTACGATACGGATTAACTACTACGGATAACTCTACGGGTTATGAGAACATCTGTGACCCTTGGGAGTTAACTGTAAAATCAACTGTATACAACTTCGATAAAAAATCGTTACGAAAATACGTCGTCACTCAAAACTTATTACAATTTTTTCAGGATTCTGGTTATATGTTTATTTTGTGATAAGCTATGTAATCCGCGTTTCACTTCAATTTGAACTGGTAGGTTAAATAAAAAAAAGGAGGCGGCAATCGTAGTAAGGAAAACCAAAGCACTAGTATTTAAAAGATGCATAGTGTGTCCGTGAGGTGTTTTTTTTTGTTTTGTTGCTGGTAGGCAACGAGAGAATTCTGATTGGCGGTTCTGATTGGCTGCTTATTTAACCTACCAGTTTAAATTGAAGTGAAACGCGGATTATTATGTCTACAGTACAGTTAAGTCTGTTAAAAGTTTGAAAATGATCAACCTATATTGTATCCAAATTATAGGGTAAATTTACGCTGCTAGGGAACACACCTACAAAAAATACATGCTTGACCGTTCTCAAACTTTAATACACAGGATGCGCAGTTATCTTGCAAAAATTAATATTTTAAGAATATTGTATCGATTATAGTTTCTATCAGTGTTGCATTATAATTTTGGTTTTAAAACATTTTATGGTGCTTTGGTGATACCTATATATTACCTATATATTACCGGAAGGGCAACTGACGTCCCATTTTTTTTTTAATTTTGGTAGGTTTCATCTGAGAACGTTAACTAAATTGAAGAAAAAAAGTTATCAGTAAAATTGCTCTGATTTTCGTAGATTTTTTCACTTGACTAAAATGTGGCGATATTTTTAGGTCATTAATTATTTCAATTCAAAAATCCAAAAATTAGTTAACACACAAGTTGTGCATTGTTATTTTATGAAAGAGTGGACAGTTAGTTGTCCGTTGGGGCTAATGGGTTAGTTATTAATAACAAGTACCGTCCAAGCACCATAAAATGTTTTAAAATCAACACGTAAGTACGGCATTTACCGAAAATTTACCCGATAAAATTGATAACTACGTAAGGCTCAGTTCAACCGCGCGCAGCTATTACGCATAGCAGCGCGGGCGGATGAGTAAGTTACGCTTGAAGCGAAGCTTCGCTCGGGTTACACTCGAGCAACGAGGCGCGAGTATATGTTGGCACCAAGCCACATTTCACGCGCCGCCTCGCTCGGGTAANTAAATAATTTTTAATGAATAAATTATTAGGGCCCAAAATATGTCGGGCGGAAACATAACAGCGCAGTGCGTAGGCGTATAAACTGGAAAAATTTTCTCGAAAAAGCGGAAACATAATGGCACCGACGGGGCTGAGCGGAAACATAACGGCCGGAAACATAACGGCGAAGGGGGTGTATTTTAAGTTTATATTGTATCGACTATAGTTTATATCAGTGTTGGATTATAATTTTGGTTTAAAAACATTTTATGGTGCTTTGTCGAAACTTATTACCGAAAGGGCAGCTGACGTCCCATTTTTTTTAAATTTTGGTAGGTTTCATTTGTTAACCAAATTGACGAAAAAAAGTTATCAGTAAAATTGCTCTGATTTACGTAGATTTTTTCACTTGAGCAAAATGTGGCGATATTTTGAGGTCATTAATTATTTCAAATGTATATAGATTTTTGATGTTATTAAAAAATAATTTAGTAATTACGAATAAAAAAATCCAAAAATTAGTTAACACACAAGTTGTGCATTGTTATTTTATGAAAGAGTGGACAGTCAGTTGTCCGCTGGGGCTAATGGGTTAGTTATTAATAACAAGTACCGTCCAAGCACCATAAAATGTTTTAGAATCGAGACGTAAGTACGGCACTTACCGAAAATTTACCCGATAAAACTGATAACTATAACAATGACTGTATAACAATATAATAGTGAACTATTATCAATGAAATATATTGAAATCCTCGATCTAATTTTCATGTTAAAAAAGAAAAATTATACACAAATGTTAACGTTTAATGGCAATATAAAATTATCATCGTATTTTTAGAATTCAAATTAGACATATCTCTATTTTAATTTCGATATTATAGTACAGTTTTGATGTTAAAAGAAAAATAACGCTTTGTTCAAAATATATTTTTGCAGCGGACGCCAGCCTTTAAACGGGTCAAGCAACGTTTTTTTGATGAAAAAAACTTTCCGTCAAAAATAAATAATGTTATCTTGAAATATAGTCGCGTCCGTAAAATACGAGAAATAAAATAAATGTCTTATCGCAGGAAATTGAACTAAAACTTCCATTTGAAAGAATTCAGTTGTCATGGAAAATATTCGGAATAAACTAGGGTCTCCACGGGTTGGACTTATATAATTACCAGAAGAAAATATAAAAATTCAGAACTTTTATATTGTGCATTTCGGAATGAGATTTAATATTTTTTAAGGACGGGTCAAAAGTTGTGTACAAATAAAAAAAACTAAATTACGAAAGTGCACTTTAATAGTATTATTCAGTTGTTTTGTAAGTTGGTTAAGGTCTCTTTGCAGTAATGCACATTTAAAACGTTCATTTAACTGAACATATATTTAAAAAGACCCAGGCCTAGGCTTCTATAAAATTTATAATTCTCTGAAACAACTCTACTCTTGCCTATTCGACCCTAGGAGTTAAATGTAGGATTTTTTCGTGATGACATTTTTTGCTCAGTGGAAGATACTAAATCAGATGCGCAAACGTTCGAAGTGATCTGAAAACCGCCCAATTTTAGCCGCGGAGTACCTAGACAAAACACTTTGAAACATTTTTTTACGTGATTAATGAGAAACGGCGTAATAGTAGTCCTTATCACCTCGTTCTAGATTACGTTTCGACAAATCGACATTTTTCCCAAATACATGTAGAGTTCAATCTTTATTTTATAATTTTACAAATTCTTGATTTCCAGTGATATTTTTTTTTGGAGAATAGATTTTCCGCTTTTTCAGAAAAAAAACAATTGATGATATTTTGCTGTTTGAGAAATTTCGGAAAATGTTAGCTAATTTGGAAAATTTTCAAAAATTACAAGTGTTTGAAGCAAAAATGAAATTTAAATAGATCGTCTGCGCCATTATGTTTGTTTCCGTTAATCTTCCAAATTCTTTCAACATCCCGGCTAATCGCCTACGCACTGCAATTGGGACTTGAAAGATAATCGTGCACCTAGTGTATAACACAAATAATTGAGAAAACACATGTCTGAGCTCTAGACTCTATACTACTTTGCATACGGTGTGTCAAAGCTCAAAATTTACACTTTTTTTTTCTAGAAATCACTACATAATGAAATTCGGGGAAGATTTCATCGTTTTTCTCTTCCACAGTTACATTCATAATTTTATGTTTTTGTTATAAAATTTCTTGTTGGACAACTTTTCCAACATTGCTTAGAAGGTCCAAAACATTCCAAATGAAGAAATTCAAGAAATGTGGAAGAAATAAACGGGAATTGTCTTCCCTCTTCATTTGAAACAAAACATATATGACAAGTTTATTTTGTTTTAAATGGGGCAACGGTTAACATATCTCAAAAGGCGCAGGACAAATTTTTGGACGAGGAGACGGACTGTTATTTTGATAAGGCCTTCATGATTTCTTATCGCTCATTTTCACCTGCTTAAATACAGACGGCCAATTGTTTGAGTAAAGAAAGTATTGATAAGATCCGGGGTACTTTCATTTTAGATGACCTTGACCTTTTCGAATTGGTCCACTTTTTGCGGTCAAATCGTTACATTGGGTTCCACACCCATAAACTTCATTTGGAATTTCGAATCAAAAATATTACTTATTTTAACGAAATATTTTGAAAACTTAAATTTAAAAACTTTAACAAAAAATAAAATAAAACATCAATATTGCAATAATAAAAAGACGGATATGACTTCACGGATTTGATATATTGATGAACGTTTCAAACTTATTTAAATTCCTGATATTGATAGCGACACTGTCGGATTTCGTAACATAGGGAAAATTATGAGAATTTGTGAGCATTTTTAGATAATCTCAAAAAAATAACAACCAGGTCTACAAATGACAATTTAAAATTCGAATTTTATACATACACCACCTAACCATTTGACTTAACACATTTTTTTTCCGAAAAAAGGTGTTAATTTAAATGCAAATTGTTAAGTCAAATGCAAACTGTTAAGCCACATGGGTAGTGCGTAGGTTAAAACCCTAGAAAACTTGAAACTATAAAAAAATGATATAAAACAAATTATATTATATAATGAACGAAAAAATCCAAAAAATNACGCGCCGCCTCGCTCGGGTAAGTTAGGCTTAGTATTGGGATACTGTGGGACTTAACCGAATACATTCTTAGGTTAAGCGTTACAACCAAAACCGCGTGCTTTCCGTGCAGGTATGAAGCAGCACAAGCACGCAGCAAGGGCCGTTAAGGCTACTTAGGATACCTATCCTTACGCTATAACAATGAGTGAATAACAATATAACAGTGAACTTTTATTAATGAAATATATTGAAATCCTCGATCTAATTATCATGTTAAAAAAGAAGAATTTAATCGTTCTTTAACACAAATGTTAACGTGAAATGGCAATATAAAATTATCATTATATTTTTAAAATTCAAATTAGACATATCGCTATTTTAATTTCGATATTATCATACAGTTTTGATGTTAAAAGAAAAATAACGCTTTGTTCAAAATATATTTTTGCAGCGGACGCCATGGCGCGCCAGCTTTTAAACGGGTCAAGCAACGTTTTTTGATGGAAAAAACTTTCCGTCAAAAATAAATAATGTTATCTTGAAATATAGTCGCGTCCGTAAAGTACGAAAAATAAAATAAATGTCTTATCGCAGGAAATTGAACTAAAACTTCCATTTGAAAGAATTCGGTTGTCATGGAAAATATTCCGAATAAACTAGGGTCTCCACAGTTTGGATTAATATAAATACCAGAAGACAAAATTAAAAATTCAGAACTTTTATATTGTGCATTTTGGAATGAGATTTAATTTTTTAAGGACGGGTCAATACCGTGGTGTACAAATAAAACACGAAATTACGAAAGTATTTTTAGTTGAATTTAGTATTTTTAGAAATTTAAGATAAAAAGAAAATTTAAAAGGGGGACGCCGGCGTCCCTAAAAATCGTGAACGAGTTAAGGTCTCTGTGCAGTTATGCACTTTTAAAACGTTCATTTAATTGAAAATATATTTAAAAAGACCACCCAGGCCTAGGCTTCTAGAAAATTTATAATTCTCAGAAACAACTCTATTCTTACCCATAGGAGTTAAATGTAGAATTTTTTCGTGATGACATTTTTTGCTCAGTGGAAGATACTGAATCAGATGCGCAAACGTTCGAAGTGATCAGAAAACCGCCAAATTTTAGCCGCGGAAAACCTAGACAAAACACTTTGAAACATCTTTTCACGTGATTAATGAGAAACGGCGTAATAGTAGTCCTTATCACCTCGTTCTAGATTACGTTTGGACAAATCGACATTTTTCTCAAATAGAGTTCCATCTTTCTTTTATAAATTTACAAATTCTTGATTTCCAGTGATATTTATTTTTTTTGAGAATAGATTTTCCGCTTTTTTCAGAAAAAAACAATTGATGATATTTTGCTGGTTGATAAATTGGAGAAATTTCGGAAATTTTCGGAAAATGTTAGCTAATTTGGAAAATTTTTAAAAATTACAAGTGTTTGAAGCAAAAATGAAATATAAATAGATCATCTGCGCCATTATGTTTCTTTCTGTTAATCTTCCAAATTCTTTCAATATCCCGGCTAATCGCCTACGCACTACAATTTGGGCTTGAAAGATAATCGTGCACCTAGTGTATAACACAAATAATTAAGAAAACGCATGTGTGGGTTCTAGACTATATACTACGTGGTATTCGGCGTGTCAAAGCTCAAAATTTACCGTTTTTTATTCTAGAAATTACTACGGAATGAAATTCGGGGAAGATTTCATCGTTTTTCTCTTCCACAGTTACTTCATAATTTTATGTTTTTGTTATAAAATTTATTATTGGCCAACTTTTCCAACATTGCTTAGAAGGTCCAAAACATTCCAAATAAAGAAATTCAAGGAATGTGGAAGAAATAAACGGGAATTGCCTCCCCTCTTCATTTGAAACAAAACATATATGACAAGTTTATTTTGTTTTAAATGGGGCAACGGTTAACATATCTCAAAAGGCGCAGGACAAATTTTTGGACGAGGAGACGGACTGTTATTTTGATAAGGCCTTCATGATTTCTTATCGCTCATTTTCACCTGCTTAAATACAGACGGCCAATTGTTTGAGTAAAAAAAGTATTGATAAGATCCGGGGTACTTTCATTTTAGATGACCTTGACCTTTTCGGATTGGTCCACTTTTTACGGTCAAATCATTACATTGGGTTCCACACCCATAAACTTCATTTGGAATTTCGAATCAAAAATATTACTTATTTCAACGAAATATTTTAAAAACTTAAATTTAAAAACTTTAACAAAAAATAAAATAAAACATCAATATTGCAATAATAAAAAAAACGGAAAATGACCTCACGGATTTGATATAACGATGAACGTTTCGAACTTGTTTAAATTCCTGATATTGATAGCGACACTGTCGGATTTCGTAACATAGTGAAAATTGTGAGAATTTTTAGATAATCTCAAAAAATAACAACAAGGTCTACAAATTACAATTTAAAATTCGAATTTTATACATATTTTTTGGCCAAAAAATGTTGGTAGATTTCAGAAAATGTGCCAAAACGTTCAAGATGTGTGAAATTGAGAAAGATCTACTGTATTTGAGATATAATTTGAGAAAAAAATTAAAAATAGGGACCATAAAGGTTTTTAAAACTTTTTGTGTATATCATAACTAACTTTGATACAAATTCGAATACTATTGTATCTGTATATTTATTTTGTCTATGACATTTGCAGGGAATTTCATGTCGTTTTTACAATGATAATTATTAAGAATCTTAACTCCCAGGGGAAGTGCGTATATGTAGACACGCAAATTGTTTTTATCGTCGATTTAAGGCATATGGAGGCCCCGTAGGATAAAAAGCGTATTGCTGACCCCCTCAACAATTCGAGAAAATTCGATTGAAGATTTTTTTGCGTAGGTTGGAGATTTCAAACAGCTCTCTAGGGGGCCCTAGTGGCCCAAATCAATTTTTGAATAGTCAGATCAATGTAGTTTGACGAGCTCTACAACTTGGCATTTTCCAGTTTTTTTTTCGAATTATTGCGAATTATTATGAATTTTTTAAGTGCGTGTTTATATAAACACATTTTCTCCCTATGGTTTCCCAAAAACTCCTCCCCCTGACAGTTAACTTAGAAAGATACTGTACTCAAAATTAGTTAAATTAACCCCAAAAAATATACTGTCGAGTTTATACATCTCTGTATTTCGTTTGTACTTTTTTGTACGTCACCTAAATCAAGTACGTAATAATTATATTTAATAAATTTGAAAAAATGATAATGTCGTCATAGTGTGGACTGCAAACAATTCCCGCCTTTTGAAAAATATATGGTCGCGCTTTTGTTATGAGCTAATTAGCTTTATTGACCGCCGCAAAATTAGAAATAATCTGTTAAAGACATTCAAAATGTTAGGAAATTTTATTTCTCCATTTTTTTTTTGGATATTCTAATTTCGAACGGAAGTTTATTTTGGATGCAGTCAGGTCATATGTACGAGGTCAGGTTAGAAATATATTTCCAGGACAGTTATTATCCTGTCAGCTGCAGGGACAAAATTCCAAGGGTAGCATACAAATATTGTTTTTAATGATTAATACCGCCCCTGCGGAGTTATATGGCCACTCGTTGGTTTACGAAATCCATTGTTTTTTTTTCAAAATTTCTGGATAACCTATTCCAATGAAATCTATCCTCATCTGGCGTAGACCTTTACTTGCTTCTTCCCATGTGTGCAATTTTTTCTAAATATATATTGAACTTATAAAAATCGGTTGGTTCAGAGGAAGGTCTTCTTAATTCAAATATTTTTTAAAGATCATTTTCAGTTTTGGATCGTGAAATCGAAATTAAACAAAAAAGGTCTTAATTTTTCAACGAGTCCTAAATAATTATAAATTTCTTTTAATAAAAAAATAATAAGGTTTTGTCATACGTCTACCGAAGACAAAAATATAACATTTTAGCAGTTGCACAAAAGTTAAATAAATTCATTTAAGCTTTTGAATAATCTGAGAGAACTGACTTTGTTAATTGAAGGCAGACTTCATATCTTAGAAAAATCGATACTAAGCCATAGGCGCGGAGGGCCTGTAACTGAATTACAAGCAACGCCTATTGGCTCATGATTTTTTATAGGCGTCTCCTATTGGCCAGCGTCTTTAGCCACGCAAATGACTCACCGCGTTGCTTGTAATATGGCTTTGCTGGTAGGGTCGTTATTGGTAAAAACTGAGCCTTATTTGGCAACAATAACACATCCATATCTTTTTCTTACTTATTCTACCGTGTGATCGTGCTGAAACTGACGTGGCGAGGCCAAAATAGCATTGAAAGAGATATGGAAATTTGTTAAAGCGCGTCACTTTCAGCATCGACACACAGTATACAAGTATTTTTCTCCAAATTATCATGGAATTAGGGCTACAGCAAACTTGGATGATACATGTATTAAATAATGACGAAAAATAGAAAATAAAACGGCGGAAAATAAAACGCCGAAACTAAAAAATAGCGAAAAATCACACAAAAAGATTATAAAGTTGTATCTGTTTTCAGGTTTTGTGTTTTCGCCAGTTTATAAATTCGCTCAAAACAAGCTGTGCCGTTGCCAGTTAACCTTTGATCCACTGCTGATGAAAATTTTAATTTAGGTACGCTATCGACACCGTAACTGGTCGCAGTAAAGAAATCTACATCGAGTACCCAAATACGTTCCGGCATATAGTACAGCTACAATATAATATGCGCGAAAAGGCGCTCTTCGTCTGGGACAATCGACATCAAATGATTTATAACATTGACATGATTTAGATTTATTATTTATTTATAAATCACGACACTAGGGTGCCCGCAACTTTCGAGTACAGCAATAGCATAAACAATATGAAAAACAATCGAAATAGCCATTCGTTATCAATTTTGATGGCATTAAAAAGTTTGAATTTTTTTTTAAGTTTCAAATTTTCAAATTTTCCAAGAAAAGTTCCGGGTACCCTAAACGACACTCTTCCCTTTTTTCTGCTCAACTTGAACATATGGAAATAAAACGCTTCAGATTGAACTTCTTGTAAAGAAAACGAGTTCGTTGTAAACATTCGTTTCAAACATCACTAAAAATCTGACCAACTCGAAGATGTTAAATGTCTAAAAAAGCTTAGAAACCCTAACAAATTAAAAAAAATCTAACTGGTCGAACCTAAGTCTTATTTTACTTTTTTTTTGTCAAATGAATATCTTAAACTGCTAATGACAATTTTATGTTTAACTCATATGGTTCATACATTTACCGGGTAAATACCCAAAAAAAGTATATCTCGGGAAAGCTATCCGGTTAAACGTATTTCAACAATTATTTTTAATACCCCTAAATACTCTGGTTTTTCAGCAAAAAATTTTTGTAATAAAGCGTTTTCAAGAGAAAAAACAAATCACCGAAGTTTGTAATTCATTTGTGGTCTCTCCGATGTAATTTACAAAAAAACTTTTTTGGGTAAATTTTTAAAGCGATAAATAATTTACAAAAATCCCAGTGAAAACTTGTCGTCGAACAAATTTTACTTTGAAAGTAGTTTTCTCTGACAAATTGCGGTGCCAATTGCCGCTAGGGTAGTATACCAAAATGATAATGCGTCATGTACCTTTGCGTTGTATTCATCAAAAAAGAAAATATTAAATCACTTACGAATCGGTAAAAATTGAAAAATAGCGGAAGCACACTTGATACCGCTGTATATTCCAGGGTTAGTACAGTCCAGTGGGCAGCCGATGGGCAGCCTGACTTTACCAGTTTATGACCTTCAAAGGCCAGCTCATTTTGGGGGAAGTCGTATGGCCAACTGAGGCCTACTCATTTCATTATAAAGCTCAATAAGTCTAGCCAAAAAAAGTTCATTGTTTAGCCCAACAGGCCATGCGAGGACAGCTCATTAATTTTCTGAATTTTCCTAGCCTTTGTAAAGCTTGGATAACGGTCAGAAAAAAAACAAAGAAATAATCCCCAATCAGCATTTACAAAAGTCAAGTTTAATTGAAATCACAATCTTCTGATTGATTGAGTTCTTCCTCTCACGCGAGTTAAGTTTTTATGCGTTTTGGAGGAAAAGTAAGACTTGGCGACGCCGGGATTATTATTTAAACCGGACAATGTGATCAAAATCCACACAATTACCTTCAAAGCCGAAATTTGTACAGTGGGTGGTTTTCATACAGCAGCGTCACAGTGTTGCCACAATGTCATGAAATATGGCCGCTACTTTATGTTTTAACTCCCAGGTTATTCAAAAATCTCACGCGGCTGACATACATATGGTGGGTTACATACCGCTCTGTATATATATGGGTTACATATATATATATGGAAAGTTATAGGCACTGGAAAATACTGAGGGGATTGAAAATCAATCTTACACCCCCTAATCAATTATTTTAAAAAACTTACAGGAAGGTATTCTAAAAACCTACGGTAGGTTATTTTACCACTTTTTGGACCAAAACGTCTCAGGAATTCCAATTATCTTGACAAAATTCAACTATCTTAACACTTTATCAGCAAAACAATTGTTAAGATAACTGGTTGAGTTTTGTATATTATAACAGTTGTAGGGGATGTGAAAGTGTGAAGATAAGGTTACATGTCATTACACAACTGTATGAAAAAATCTGCCGACCTCTGACCAAGTTTTCCCCTGGGGGTTAATATATTTGACAGATATACGCGCCATTGTTTACTTCTCATGTCATTTTTATGTGCCACAATGCATATGTTGAATATGCGTTTATATTCCCACATGTGCATAAAAAAGCGTTTTAGATCTTGGCCAGTTTTAATTCCAAACCGCACCGTTTTAAACACACCACGAACAGCTCAATGCCATGAGAATGCCACTTTCATGNCTTATCCCAATTACACCTTATACAGGAAATACGTTATCCTTTTTGAACTTTATTCATTTTCTACTGTATCCAAATTGTACTTTATCCCATTACTACTACATTGTACCATTTCCACCACAAAAAACAATATATACAATGGACAAAAAAATTAAAATTTGATGCCTTTTCCACGTTATCCCTTTTCCACGTTATACCAAACCCACTTTATCCACTTTTCTACGGTATCCTTTTTCAACGTTTTTTTGATGCCTTTTACACGTTATACCTTTTCCACTTTTATTTTTTGATGCCTTTTCCACGTTATACCTTTTAAGACAGTACCGTATATATATGTGGAAAGTTATAGGCCCTGAAAAATACTGGGGGTAATGATTCATTCCGAATGAAAATCAATCTTTCATCCCCTAACCAGTTATCTTAAAAATATAGGTTATTTTAACACTTTTTGGATCAAAACGTCTCGCGAATTCCAATTATCTTACCAAGTGCCCTACCCAATTATCTTGACAAAATTCAACTATCTTAAGACTTGATCAGCAAAACAATTGTTAAGATAACTTGAGTTTTGTATACAGCATGTAAGACCTATAGCGATAAGGGAATCCAGAATTGATGTAGTACTTGTGCTGTATCTCTCTAAGAAACAACAAAATTTCAGTCTCGCGTCTACAGTGTAGTACTTTTTGTTCTGAGAAGTAAAAATGTGACACAAAATTTCAAACTCCCTTATCGCCATAGGTCTTACATACTGTATATTATATTATAATATGTTAAACAGTTTTGATATATTATAACAGTTGTACTGGATGTGAAAGTGTGAAGATAAGGTTTTCATTACACAACTGTATGAAAAACATTGCCGACCTGTGATCAAGTTTTCCCCTGGGGGTTAATATATTTGACAGATATACGCGCCATTGTTTACTTCTTATGTCATTTTTATGTGCCACAATGCATATGTTGAATATGCGTTTATATTCCCACATGTGCATAAAAATAGCGTTTTAGATCTTGGCCAGTTTTAATTCCAAACCGCACCGTTTTAATCACACCACGAACAGCTCAATGCCATGAGAATGCCACTTTCATGTCACTTTCTTGTTTTTTCGGTTTTTGAGAGTTTTCTCATTGATTAGGAGACAAAAGAAGTCAGAATAGCGCTAAAAACATGATCGAAGTTTTTTTAAAGATAACAAAATTTGTTTATAAAATGAAACAGGAAATTCCAATAAACATGTTTGTCCTCGTCCGCAAATCGGCAACAAAAAGCTTAAAACAATTCGTGAAATTAGGTATACGGTATACCGTATACCGTCTAGGGTGCCGGCATGGGATACGAGGTAGACTTCTTAATGCTCCCATCGATTCCGCAGTGGTCGATTACCCCTAAAAATTATCCTGATCGTTTAATTAAGCAACTTCAAAATCCTAGGCGGCAACCCTAGGTATATCTGCCGAGTTGGGGACATTTCGTCTTTTTTAATGTTTAATCCCTGCCGAATAATTCCTTGCCAATTTGGGGCTCACTTGCGGATTTCGAGTTTGCTAATGCCGATATTTTTGTTCATGAAATTTAGTCAAAACGGCGTGAAAAACAAAGGCCACAACCAGAAAATGAAGGAATACGAAAACAAGCAATTAGCTTATAACGACGGTTACCTTTTGCGGCTGAGGCGTTAAAAATTACAATCGGTGTCATTTTTGAAAACTTGTTTTGGGGGTTTCTGAGTCTTTCCGTCTTCAAGGTCAACACATAACTGCATTTGTGGACAGTTCGCTTCCTAGTTTTTCTTACAAATTTTTCTGTTTTTTCTTTGTGCGAACTTTTTTATGGATCGAGTTAGCCAGTTCGATCTTTTGGGTACGGTGTATGTAGCGTTAGGTCGTCCAAAAATGTCTTAGTAAGAAGGATTACTTTCATTTATTGGGTGTACTCCAGTGAGTAGTATCTGGAGACGTTTTATTGAGACATGATTTTTTAAGAGGGAAATAACCCCCTGACCAGTTATCAAAAATCGGGTTATCTTGACACTTCTGGGCCAGAAGTTCTGGCACACAAACTATCGCGATTTCCAATTACTTTACCAAATGCCCTACCCAATTATCTAAACAAAATTCAAGTATCTTAACACTTTATCAGCAAACAACTGTTAAGATAACTGGTTAGGTGGTGTAGGTCATCTAGCGAAGTCGATTCTGAAAGTTATAGTAAAAGATCACGTGCGATACCTTTGAATCTAAATTCGTCTTCATATTTACCGGGCCAAATAGAACCAAGGATTTAAGAACTGGTTCAAAAATTGAAAGTCCGAATGGCACATCGCGTGAAGCTCCGGCGCATGGGGATTATTAAACTCAGGCAAAAAAAACGTGAAAATCTGAAAGTATTTCAACAAGGCAAGTGCGTTTCTCACAATCTATGAAAATAAGATTGGTTAAAAACCTCCACTAGATAAAGGCTGCTTTACTAACCCATTTTTTGCGTAATATAAAAGTTTCCGGATTACTGTAGTGTAGTGTAGGGTTCTTAAACGTTTTATGGTGCCCGATACCAATGATTACTCACTATATTAGTTTGGCACTTTCGTATTTTCAGATTATAATTTTGCGAAGTAAACTCTGAAGAGAGCGAAAAAGGTATCAGATGATGATGTTTAAATTTTGTCGATTTGGTATCATATTAAAGTTATTATGATATATTATATTTTAAAACATTTTATGGTACTGAAGTATAAGTAATTAATTATATAAGATTGCATAACGTATACGGCCTGTCTACGGAAGTTAACACCGATAAAGTTAACAAAATACCCGGAAGTTAACAAAATTCATGGAAGTTAACACATTTTGTACCCCATGAATTTGTTAACTCCGAAGGGTGCTTTGGATGGGTCGACATGCCCACTTTTACGTTTAAGACACATTTTTAACTTAAATGTTTAGGGTCAAGTAAAATAACTCCATACTTTCAATACGGAAGTTTTTGGTTCTTGAAAATAGTGTCCGTATTAAGGTCAATTGTCATAAAGTGTCAATTTTTCGACTGTGTTTTCACAAAAACCGTCCGTATTGGAAGAAAGAGTCCGTATTGAGCGTAAGGACTGTAGCATACAATGGCCTCAGGTTCTGTCAGTTTCAATACAAGTTTATATTATAAATTCTAGGAAAAAAATAGATGTATCATTTAAATTTTGTAGAAAATTTCACGAATGGACCCTTGGGAGTTAACTTCCGTGGACAGGTGGTGAAGTTCGCTTTCTCATATCTTCACATTTAATTAATCTAAAAATTGTACAAATTTACCTACACCACATGGCTACGGAACTTAACAAAACATTTGGAGAAAAAAGGTGTTAAGTTCCGGGCATTTTGTGAAGTTCGAGGCATTTTGTTAAGTTTAGGTCACAGTGCGTAGGCGGAAAAGTTTACTCGAAATGACTGTTAAGTTCCAGGCATTTTGTTTAGTTCGAGGCATTTTGTTAAGTTTAGGGGCGTTAAGTTCCGTAGCCAGGCGGTGTATTAAGAAGAAATTATGAGGTCAAAATTTCCGAAAATTTTTTAGATAAATTTTTTTGTTCGTGAATGAAGCGGAAAAATTTTAAATTTTTTTTGTAAAACAATTTACGCCATCATTCGAGAAGGCTGTAGAGTCGACAGACTGTAGACCAAAACTATTTTGTCATTAGAAAAGGGCGGTATTAAATTTGGGCTTCCTCCGATTATTTTGGTTTCATTGTACCAGGCCGGTTGAGGTGAACTTGGTTTGTTTAAATAACCTTCCTGGTAATATCGGATTTACTTTTTAACATTTAACTTAAAACATTAAACTTAAAAACTACATTTACTCATAATTTCTTAAAACAAACATTGAACTACAATGATTGTAGAGAATTGAAAGTACCGAATATCCGAAAAAAATAGTTGCATATTATTTTTTAGAAAGCATCGGTTGTAAAATTTATTTGCGTAAAGAATTCTAGAGAATTTCTACTAAAGTTGTTTTCTGGAAACAACCTTCCTAAAATATTTTTCAAAAAGTTTGAAGACAACATCAAACCTCAAAAATTAAAAGGGTGAATGTTGTTAACATAAGTGAGTAGGGTTAAGCAATTGTGAACATAACTGAGTTAAGCGTGGGCGGAACTCGACATTCATCAAATCCCAAAAAGTGTTAAATTTTGTCAACATAACTGGTTACATGGTGTGCAGCACACCGCGTGTTACATATCACGATCGAAAATTTCTGGCTAAAAAATATGAGTTATTAAACTTCTAAATCCCGAAAAAATAATGTCGACGCCCATTTTGAGTAAAAAATATGTTGTTTGATTGAAAATGGCTCAAGCTGGATTTCCTGAATGATGAGTTGATCCCGTTTGGCGCGATTAGGCATTAACCGATGTAAACCCATTTGGATTGAACATGCGCCTAATCACAAATAAATTAATAACGTTTTCTTCCTCATCCAGTGTGGTACCATTTTTTCCTTTTATTTCTTACTTTGTTGAGTGAGGTGGATCGCGGGGAGTAGGAGGGAGGGAGGGAGGTAAGTGGAGTAAAAAAGGACTCATTCCTGACATATTACATTTTTAGTACACTGGACCCATATACGCACTTGTAGTGAGTTGGCGCAGTGTACGGCTGGTAGATTAAAACCCTTTAATAACTTTTGGGGGCTTGTACAGTTAAAAAATTAATTTTTGGCAGCATTGCTTTGAAAAATTCTGTAGAATAAAAATTCAATATGAAAAGTTGAACTTTAGCATTCTAGAAATTTATTTAGCCGACTTTTTTGGAGGCGCAAAAATTCCGACAAAATGAGAAAAAAAGATCCAGGTTATTTGTTTCAAATTTTGTCGTACTTTTTATGCCTTCAAAAAATTCTAGAGTCGGCTTAATTAATTTCTAGAATCCCAAAATACAATTTGTTTACCGGTTGAGTTTCATGAAAATTGGCCGAGCGTTTCTAGATTTTTATAAATTTCTTCGATTGATTTGTCAGGATGTCTCTTATTTGTGTCGCTTGAATCAATTGAAGAAATTTACAAACAATCTAGAAACACGCGGACGATTTTCATCAAACTCAACCAGTAGTGAATTGTGGAGATTTTAAAACTTTGATATAGTCAAAGGTATTTTTTCTGTTTGCGGATGATGGTGCTAATACTGTACTAATTTCCGATCACACTTTGTTAAAAAATGGGTATTTCTCACTCCTAAAACGTGTCTTTTAACAATTTCTACTCAGTTTAGCAGTTCTGAAATTCACCCAGAACATTTTTTTTTTTGATAAATTCCCCCAAGATACTTTACCAGTTGCCAGTGTCGTTGATAATTGGACGGTCCAATCACGGACAGCGCGTGTTTTGATGTTCCAAATTCGCAGAGACCCCCCACTGACTACTCACCACCATACCCCCTTTTTACATACCGCACCTTTGATACTCACGCTGCTTATTCAAAGTACCAAAAATACCCTAATGCTACTATGAACACCCTAGCCTATGAAATTAACACAAAAAAATATGACCTTCTTTGGTTGACGGCCACTGTGGTGAACGGAAGGGCTTTAGGGTGTCCACATGAAAGCGCTGAATTATCGCCGCCGCTGTTTAGCTAGCATAAACATTTTTGTTCAGATAAAAAATGTAAATTACTAAGTTACCTTTAGGGTGTTCACATGCGTATATATAAAATAAATATATGGTTAATAGATGTGTTTATCAAAACTAGCTCACTCACAGATTTTATTTGTGAAACCAGGGTACTTCCCACTCTTAAATTATTTTGACAAAAATTTTTAAATAAAATATTTAAATTGTTCTATTGAAACTTAAGATTTCAAATAACGATTATTTATTGCAGATTTAAGAATTATTTTAGATTTGTTCAGTTGATAATTTAGGGGATATAACCTTATTGTTTTTAGAAATAAAATATTATTTGTTAACATAAAATATTATTTGATTTTCTGAAATACTCATTTTATTCTCAAACTAAAATAATGACTAAAAAATAAATATTTTATTCAACGAAATATGCTCGCTGTTTCGGTACAAGTAAATTGACAAATAAGAAAAATAATTTTCTAGTAAGCAATTAAACATGATTTGCATGTTTAACAAAATGATATTAATGATTTTAAAGNGCGATTATTTATTACAGATTTAAAGAATTATTTTAGATTTGTTCAATTGTTAATTTAGGTGATATAACCTTGTTGTTTTTAGAAATAAAATTTTTCTGTTTAATTATTTTGTGAAATACTCATTTTGTTCTAAACTAAAATAATGACTAAAAAATAAATATTTTATTCAACGAAATATGCTCTCTGTTTCGGTACAAGCAAATTGACAAATAAGAAAAATAATTTTCTAGTAAGCAATTAAACATGATTTGCATGTTTAACAAAATGATATTAATGATTTTAAAGGGATTAGGCGTGTGATTGGAATCACGGCGTGTGTTGGTACGCAGCAGTTAAGCACCAGTGACACCCTACTACCAGACTTCACCGCACCCACGGCGTCTCTCGCTCTCTCCCTATTTTTTGACGCTTCGTGGGAGCTTCAAAGTTCGTCATCGGCACAGAAAGAGAGACAGAAAGGCAGAAAAAAGAGAGAAAAAACGGAGTTCCAGAACGCGCCGGTCACAAACAATAAACATTGCATTTTGTGCATATTTATAAAATTATTTTTTTTGTCCC
Organism: Oikopleura albicans; assembly: GCA_004367875.1. Taxonomy (NCBI): domain Eukaryota; kingdom Metazoa; phylum Chordata; class Appendicularia; order Copelata; family Oikopleuridae; genus Oikopleura; species Oikopleura albicans. The sequence continues at coordinate 77,677 of SCLG01000349.1, read as the reverse complement.
TTGACAAGGATTTTTCCGAAGAAAATAAGAAAAAAACCTATTTTTTTTTTGATTCAGAGATTTTTCAAATTCTAGAGAAAATTGAAACAAAATTAAATTTTACATTTTTTTCAATTCTAGAGAATATTGACACAAAATAAAATTCAAAAGATTTCTTCTTAGAAAACCAGAGAAATCTACAGATTCTATAGAAGTAAAGAGAAATTNCAAGGATTTTTCCGAAGAAAATAAGAAAAAAACCTATTTTTTTTGATTCAGAGATTTTTCAAATTCTAGAGAAAATTGAAACAAAATTAAATTTTACATTTTTTTCAATTCTAGAGAATATTGACACAAAATCAAGTTCTAAAGATTTCTTCTTGAAAAAAACAGAGAAATCTAGAGATTGTGTAGAAACCCAGAGAAATTTTTCATTTTTGAATTTAAAAAAATCTAGAGAATAAAAACTGGAGAAGAGACGCGAGTGCCTGAACGACACGAAAATTTCGAAAATGGCGCTAAGTCGGAAGCATCGAACCGATAGTTTAGACAGCCTCTCGACGATTGGGCGCTATTCCGCGCATAGAAAGGTTACAAGGCTGTACAGTCACGCATATATATATTCTCAAGTGCATTTTTTTTTTCGATCGAACGTGTTTCAAATGTGTTTTTTTTTCTGACATTTTTAGATCTAGCGCCATTTTTTATGGCTCACGTGCGCACTAGTTATAATTTTACAAAATTATGAAAAAAATTGTACGAATATTGTGTCACGGACCGGGGCTAATGGTTTATGTCTATTATGGAAAATTCTAAAACAGGACTTCGGACCAAATGCAAAACTTTTACGGAGGAAATCATAAATTTACGCCACTGATATCTAGTTTTTTCTGGTGACTGATTATTGGAGACCAGTCATCAGTGGTGCCTTACGAAAAAAAATTGGAATAGGCCATATCTTAGAATTCTAGAAAAATCGATTTTTATCCAAAATTTTCACAAAATCGTCAAAATCGCCCCCTAGGGGTTAAAATTCGGGGGTCCTGTAATGAGATTTTTTCTTCAGTGGATCATGCTCTATCATCTGGTACTTAAATTTTTTTGATTTGGAGACCCTCGAAAAAAGCTTGGGGCAGCCTAGTAGATATACAAAACGATGTATAAAAAACAACAAAAAATCTTTTTACGCTCAAATTATTTTTTATAAGTTTATAAAACTAATATTTCTAGAAAAAAATGTGAAATAAGTTCGGGAAAATTGAACAGAAATGTTTAAAAGGAAGTGTAAAGAAATATAGTATGATAAAGTGTGATGAAAATTGCAAAAGTGAGTGAAAAATCTGAATTCTAACAAACAAATTTTTAACAAAGGTTGTAAAAATCAACTACACCGATTAGATAAATTTGAAGAATAAATTGTTCAAGTTTTATTTTCCGCATTAATGAAGTAAAAACCCTTTTGTCAAAAAATTTCCTTTTTTTTTATTCGCAAGAACCCGCTTTGGCCAAAACAATGTTCTGCTCCAAAGTGCGACGCCCACAATTGAGGTGGAGGTTGACGTTTTGAGTTTGATCTTTGGCATTTTGGTGCCATGGCAAATAAGGAGGTTAAAGATAGAAAGCTATATTGTTGCTGGTTAAATGCCGAAGGCAGCGCGGAATGTTATGCAATAGTTCTGTCAAATTTGACATTATAATTAATTCTACTCACCGGGCTACATAATTTATGCGTTTTGGCGATTAATAAGTGCTATTATTAACTCACACGCGGAACTGTGTGGCCTTTCAGTCACTTAGGGCGCTTTTTGGGTAATTTAAAATCAGACGGCCCGTATTTGTGGAAATTTTATTGTTGATCACCTTAAAAATGCGATTACTAAATCAATCTTAGAAAAAAATATTAACCAAATACTGTTTCCGTTTGTGGTAGCCCATTTTTTTATTAATAATCTAAAAAAACTAATAAAAAAACTGCAAACACTAATAGAAATACACCCCCTAAACAGTTATCTTATCACTATTTACCTTACTAAAATTGGGTTATCCTGAAACATTTAAGACCGAAACGTATCGCGATTTCCAATTATCTACTTATCTTAACAGAACTTAACACTTTTTCAATGAAACAGTTGTCAAGATAACTGATTTGGTAATGTACCTCCTTTCTTTATGGATAAACAAATTTTTTTTTTAGTCATAGGTCATGTCGACTTGAATTTGTAAAAAAAGGGTGGAATGTTATGCAAGCTTAACTTCCAATTTTCAAAGTAGCATGTTTTACGTTCAGCTGGGCGTAAATATTTGGGAGAGGGTTATTGAATGGTTGCCAACTGACTCATCTTGGACCAAACTGAATTTTCTACAAAGTTTTTCTGGAGAGTTATGAATTTTGGCCATAAGAACACTTGAACTGCTCCAGACGCTCAAAAAATCAAAATTAAAAAAACATAGAACAAAAAAATGACAGATGGCTCTCGATGTGCACCATTTTCAAATTACTATATCTCGTAACCATATTATTAATTTTGTTCGATAAAGTAATTCTGTCCGATAATTGCAGATAAAACTGTTATACACTCCCTGTTGTACACTCCCTAACCAGTTATCTTACTACCAGTTATTATACCAATGTTGGGTTATCTTAACAATTTTCTGACCCAAACAAACCGCGGTTTAGTCGATTAAGAAGTTACTTAAATTGAGGGACCATAAAACGTCTCAGAATTTCCGTTAGATAAAATAAATCAGTTTTTGAAAATTTGGTACATTATAATAAATCATTTTTAATAAATAGTGGTAGGAATTCAGATTTATTTTCTAAATGCGACACTTTCGGAGTGGGTTTTAAAATCAAAAAACGTGGCAAAAAACGCCGCATTGATTACTTTTTATAAACACCGCCTGTCTGTGAAAGTTAACAAAAAATCATGGAAGTTAACAGTCGGCAGGCGTCAACTTCTCAACTTTTCGTTGTCATACTGTCTACTAAAGTTAAAAATGCCTAGAAGTTAACAAAACTCATGGAAGTTAACGCCCTTTTAACCCCACCATTTTGCTACCTTCCGTAGACAGGTGGTAATACGGTATAGCCTATACCGTATAGGGTAGGTTATTGTTAAAGGTAGGTCTATCATTTTTGAAAAATGACCCTTATTCATCACCTTTGGTCGTGGTCACCATACTCACATGTTAAGCAATGTTATTTTTTAATTTTTCAGTTTCATGTAGCAAAATAACGTATTTTCCGCTCGAAATTCGTTTTAACCGAACAAAATTTGTTAAACTGAAAAAAGACGAGTCAAAATAGTAAACAGAAAAGTATCTTAGTTTCCTGTCACGTTATGGGGGTCCAAAGCCGCAACATAAACATCAGATCTAGAATCAAACGGTTTAAGAAAACTCAAAATCCTTTTACACGGTACAGCTTTAGCTTAATCTCTCAATATGTTGGAAAAAGTGTTTTTATAAGATGCCCTTCACAATCTTACACCAAAAGTTAAGTTTTTTATATCTTCCCAACGAACAAATTATAAAATTAGACATACAGAAAAGGATAACAAGCTGTGTACAAAATTTGAATCGTAAATTACAGCACCTAAGCAATGATCTTAACAACTGTTTTCTGATGTTTGAAAAGTGTTAAGACAATTTAATTTGTTAAGATAGTTTGATAGGGCAGATACGAAATCGCGATACATTTTGGTGAAAAAAGTGTTAAGACAACTGGTGTTAAGATAACTGGGATGTATAAAACGGCATTAATAAATTCAAAATCTGCATCGTTTTGCACCTTTACAAAAGCAAACTTAAATGCTGAAAATTTTATAAACAATAAAATAAAAACTGGACAGTCGTAAAATTGTTGTATTTCACTCTGCTTTGAACCCTCGAAATTATTTTATGGTGCCTTAAAATAAGTATAATATAAGTATTATTAATAATTTATTATTATAGACCGGGTGATCAATTATCCACCTATTCCTATTTATGAAAATTGTATTTTTGTTCGGCGATAAACATTTTACCAAAACGGGACTTCTTTTCGGTTATTAACTTAAAGTTTGTACACAACATGAGTTATGTTACATGACTGACCGGTCTTTAAATCGTGATAAAAAGACCCTTTTGGACAAAAAGGCCACCGGAGTAAAATTATTTGGTGTTTTAACAAAAAAAAATAGAATTAAGATTGTGAGTTGAAGTTTAGAAAAACGGTAAATTAAAATGAATTATATTTCGAATTAATAAATATGAGAAAATATCAACTTAAAAATTTCTTATCTTTAAAAGTACGTAGCGAGTTTGGCAACAGTGTTTAAAGGGGTACTGTTAATTTTAACCCCGGTAGTACTCTCAAAGTGGCTCCCTTTAAGTCTGACCACGCTTACTCTAAATTGGATTTTACTTAATACCCTTAAAAATGAGAATCCTAAAAACTGAAATTAGATGTCAAGCTTCAAAACTTAGCCAAGTATTAGTATCTTATTTTGTATAATTGTGTCGTCATTTTAACACTACAATGAATTCTTGGGCAATTTTGGACAGTTATCAGACTTTCATATTCAGGGTCAAACCGGTCCTTTTAATAATACTAAAATTATATGTATTTTGAGGCACCATAAAATGTTTTGAAATATTTTTTAAAAGTTGAATGAAAGTCGTTGATAGGGCTGAAAAAACCTTTCAAAAAAATTGTCACAAAATAGTTTTGGTTGACTAAAAATAAGTGTCGTTGAGCGATAATGAAACAAATTGAAACCAATTTTTGCCATTACTTTGAAAAATAATAGCCTTAATTTTTGTCTTTGCTTTGTAAAACATTTAGTAAAATCCAATTTGTTTGGGACATTTGTAGTTTTGGCCTTCAAACTCATAAATTTTTGAACCAAGTAGAACATTATTGAACTTCTATTATTAGCGAAAGTTTTACGGTTTCTCGCAAATTGAAAATTGTAGCTAGGGTCGACGTAACATCGTAGAGAATGTTCACGCGTTTTTTAAAAGTTTAGTATTGACTTACTACAATAATTTTAAAAACCGATCTATGTTATCTAATATTAATTCTGAAACAATTTATGGTCCCTGAATTTTTACATTTTTTTTCAGAATTTTGACTTCTTTCTTTAACTTTTTTTACGCACTTGATCATTTTTATTAGTAAAATAAGGATTTCGGAATCATTTGAAAGCCCAGCAATATGTCACATAACCCCCTAATCAATTATTTAAACATTAGTTATCTAGACAAAACTTGGTTATCTTAACTTTTTTGACAAAACGTATCGCAATTGACAATTAGAGAAATCAATATCTAATATATTAACAAAATTAAATTACAGGGGGGTCGCCAAATAAGGGTTGTTTTCGTGTTTTGAAAAACCGACCCTTATATGGCGATCCGACCCTTATTTGGCGAACCCAAGATAAGCGGATTTTATTGCTATTACTGTATACAAATATGATTTATTCCGTATCTTTTTTCCGTTTTTTATCAATTTGAAAATTAATTTGAAATAAATAAGTNCAAATTTTCGTTCAAATGGATATACTTCTATTTCCAATTTCTCCAAAATTAAAAAAACAAAAGTAATTTAGAATTCGTGCAAAATATGTAGTTTCGTTTTTTTTTCTTAAAATTTTATTTTCTCGTTTAAAAAATTTGTTAGTTTAGCTGTAACAATGGACGAAAGTTGAAAAATATAGATTTTTTGTCAAAGTTGGTGCTCTACATGTCGAGATTTCGGCGCCTATAAAAAAGCATGAGCCAATAAGGCATTGCTTGTAATTCAGTTACAGACGCTCCGCGCTTACGGCACTGGCGTCTGTAACTGCTTAGGGTAGGTTACTGTTAAAGGTAGGTCTATCATTTTTGAAAATTGCCCTTATTCATTACATTTGGTCGTGGTCACCATACTCACATTTTAAGCAATGTTTTTTTTTAATTTTTCAGTTTCATGTAGAAAAATAACGTATTTTCCTCCCGAAATTCGTTTTAATCGAACAAAATTTGTTAAACTGAAAAAAGACGAGTCAAAATAGTAAACAGAAAAGTATCTTAGTTTCTTGTCACGTTATGGGGGTCCAAAGCCGCAATATAAACATCAGATCTAGAATCAAACGGTTTAAAAAAACTCAAAATCTTTTTACACGATACAGCTTTGGCTTAATCTCTCAATATGTTGGAAAACAGTGTTTTTATAAGATGCCCTTCAAAATCTTACACCAAAAGTTAACTTTTTTTCGGATATCCGAACGAACAAATTATAAAATTAGACATACAGAATTTGAATCGTAAATGACGTCACTTAACCAGTAATCTTAACAACTATTTTGCTGTAAAGTGTCAACAGATAATTTAAGATAATTTGATAGGGCATTTAGTAAAATACATTGGAAATCGCGAGACATTTTGGTACAAAAAGTGTTGAGATAACTGGTTAGTGGACGTATAAACCGTCTAAAGGCTGAAAATATTATAAACAATAAAATCAAAACTACACAATCGTGAAAGTTATTGTATTTCGTTATGTTTTGAATATTCTAAATTATTTTATGGTCATGTTTTTTAAACCATGTTATGAATTTTCATTCAGTTTTTTTATAAATATGTAAACTCATTTTATGGTGCTTAAAATAAATACACAGGGTGCGCCGTTATGTTTCACAAAAAAATTCCGAAAAAAGTGAAACATAATGGGCCGAGCGGGAAAAAGTGAAACATAACGGCGCAGTGCGTAGGCGAATCGGTCTGCATTTCATTTAGGTAAAACATAACGGCTCCTACGGGGATTGTTTCAAATTTTTGGAGTATGCGCAACAATCGAGCGCTAAAAATTGAATCAGAAAAAAATGGCCAAAAAGAAAAATTTTCTTATCATTTATCGGTAGCGACAAAAACACTTATTATAGCTTTTTGTGACGAAATTCCAACGTTGGTTTTAAGACAACTTTTTTGTGAAAAATTTGGCTACTTACTTTTAATTTAAACTTATTTAGTGTTAATTTACTTAGGTATGTGGTGTAGAAATGTTAAATAAAACTTAAATAAAACTTCTAAAGGTCTTTTATATTTGTATATTTTGTGTCCCTTAGGTGAAACATAACGGCGCAGGGCCTAGGCGGATCAGCTGGAAAATTTTTCCGAAAAAAGTGAAACATAACGGGGTGAAACATAACGGCGCACCCTGTGTATAATTTTAGTATTATGATATAGACTGGGTGCTTAATTATCCGGCGGTTTCTGCCGGATAATTACGCAGTTCGTAAGCGGACGAGCGGGAAAATATGTTTTTTTTCATTCAGAAATTTTGTATCAACTTTTAATCTACTGGTGCGCCTTAAAAAATCCAACGTTTCCGTTTTAGTAACAAAAAAAAATTTAGATTGTCAGTCAAAAATAATAATTAAGGTTAATTATAATTGGAAATTAGTTATATTTCGAATTAATAAATTGGGATTCGAATTAATAAATTGGGAAAATATCAACCTAAAAATTTAGATTGTCAGTCAAAAATAATAATTAAGGTTAATTATAATTGGAAATTAGTTATATTTTGAATTAATAAATTGGGATTCGAATTAATAAATTGGGAAAATATCAACCTAGAAATTTCTCATCTTTAAAAACCGGTAGCGAGTTTGGCACCAGTGTTTGAAATAGTACTGTTAATTTTAACCCCGGTAGTACTCTCAAAATGGCTCCCTTTAAGTCTGACCACGCTTACTCTAAATTGGATTTTACCTAATACCGTTAAAAATGAGAATCCTCAAAACTGAAATTAGATGTCAAGCTTCAAGACTTAACACATAGCCAAGTATTCTCTTATTTTGTATAATTTTGTCGTCATTTTAACCCTATAATGAATGGGTAATTTTGGACAGTTATCAGATTTTGGCTTTTAGAGTCAAACTGGTCTGTATAATAATACTGAAATTATATTTATTTTTGAGGCACCATAAAATGTTTTAAAATATTTTTAACAACTTAAATTAAAATCGTTACAAGGACTGAAAAACCTCAAAAAATAGAACAGTAGTTTGTACTTAATCTTCTTCTTAGTAAAAAAATTGTGTTAGAAATACGCGTCCTTAGTCGCCACATTTTCGTGACGTATCTTTTATTTTACAGTATAGCGCTAAATAAAAGGACCATTTTTTTCGCGATGATGAAAATCGTTTTATCAAAATAAGAGCCAACCAAAGTGAAAAAATCAGTAATTTAAACTTTTTTAAATGCCCAAAACATATTATTGCTGTTATTTTGGAGAAAGTACCTTATTTTTTCTTTCTTTGCTTTGTATTTACAGTCCTCGTCCCTAATTCGGCAAATAAACGGCGAATAACGACAATACGGCAAGATTTTTTTCAATTCTTCAATGCGCATAAAGAGCTTTGCTTTAACTCCCACGGGAGTGTGTATATATACTATATATATGCAAACGACCCTTTTTTGATCGATATGAAGTTGAAATAAGTGTGTGGGATTTTTTTTTACTTATTTTAATTTGTTTTTTATATTATAACAAAAATTAGGCCTTTAAACGCTAAAAAGACCGAATGTCCAAAATTCAACAAGAATTTTTTCAACTTTTTGTTGCCGAACTGGGGACGAGGACTGAAGTTGAAGACTCAGAAAAAAACAATTTGTTCGCGACATTTGTATTTTTGGCCTTGAAAATTTTGCCTTCAAAGTTCAAACTCACAAATTTTGACTTCTTTCTGTAACTTTTTCAAGCACTTGATCATTGTTATAAGTAAATCAGGCGTTTAGGGATCACCTAAAAGCCAACCATTTTGTAACATACACCCCCTAATCAATTATTTTAACATTACTTATCTTGACAAAATAGGATTATCTTACAACTTTTTTTTGACAAAACGTATCGCAATTTACAATTATAGAAATTGATATCTAATATCTTAACAAAATTCAAATATCTTAACAGTCTTCGAGCATTTAAAGTGTTAAGATAACTGTTTGAGTTATATGATAAAAGTTACATGTATAAGTTTACATGATATAAGTTACATGTATATCATATAACTTATATCATAATACTTAAGTTATATGTATTTAAAGGCACCATAAAATGTCTTCAAATATTTATAAAAAGTTGAATGAAAATCTTTACCAGCGCTGAGAAAACGTGTTCGTAAGAGTATACGTTATGGTCGGCGTAAATTTGCGCATCATTTTGTCTCGATAATGAAACCCGCTGTCTCAAAATAAGAGCTACCCAAAGTAAAAGGCCAAGAAAAGTTCAAAAATGCCCAAAAAAGGCAAACTATAGCCGTTACTTTCAAGACTCTCTAGCGCCTTAGCTGTTCAAGATATTGGATCATTTGTTGGGTCACAGTTAATAGACTAGATAGTACATACGGTGTTTTTTAATTCCAAAACTCAATTTTGTTGTGTAGTGAGAAACGTTAATCAAAAAACGTCTACTTCTCTCACATTTCGGATTTATTTTAAGCGGTTTATTGTATATGAAGATGGCAATTATTATAAAAACAGTACTTAACTCTATTTCATCCAAAAAGGAAAGTCAAGGAATGTCAAATTGGAAAGCTAATTGCTCCAAAATGTAGTAAGCGGGAACGTAAGGCGCTTAACCCGTTGCCGTCAGAAAAACCGCGTGTGGTCGCTACGTTTGGCTCCAGCCATCAATCCACTTAATCTCCCCTTCTCAAAGATTAGAGCTCCGAAAAGTGTGCGGCCCGATTAGTTCATAATAAATTACTTGCCCGCTTCGACTATTTTATTTGAAAAATTACTCCAAATCGGGGGAAAATAACTGGATTTAATCCCTTAAATTAACGTGTATTACCTCGCAAATACCCACCATTTTATTTATAACCCCTGAATAACCTTGATAATCAAGGTTAATATTTATAATATTAAAAAAACATGTTATTTTTTGGCTATAAAAATTGCATCGTTGCGTATGGCTAAAAACTGTCATGCATTTATAGTGTTCCAGGTACAAAAGTTTTCAAAAAAGAGTAATTTTATGTTATAGTAGTTCTGAAACAATTTATGGTCCCGGAATTTTCAGTCTTTTTATTTAGGAATTAGTATTTTTGGGGTGAAGGGTACCATGTGGTCGCGAAACCATCTTTTGAACAACGATTCGCGACCAAATGGTGTGGTCGCGAAAGTACTCATAAACGGGGGTTTTTCGCGACCACAAATAGTCGCGAAAGTACCCTACTCCATTTTTGGATAGTACACACACTGCGCAGTTATCCAACATCTCTATTAATCTGGCATGTTTTCCTGAATTTAAGGCACGTTCCTCAGTAATTTTTTTTAACAACGCTATAAAATAAGAGCACTAGAAAAAAATTCTGGCGAATTTTATATAAATTTCATAATAATCTTTTCTCGCGTTATTTTCCCGCACATTGCGCAGTTACCAGACAGGTTTTTTAAGCATATTTTCCCGTTGGGCCACTCACGCACTTCGTGATTATCCGGGAGATAATTTTTACTGAAACCGCCCGATAATTAAGCACCCAGCCTATATCTTAGTGTTAAAAGTATATGCATTTTTAGGCACCGTAAAATGTGTTCGAATATATATTAAGAGTGTAATGAACATCCCAACCAAAGCCGAAAAACATGCTTAAAGATCATCAAACAACTTTATGTTAATTCCAGTTATTTGAACCTTTTAAAAATGCCATAAACGGCAAATTATTGCTGTAACTGTAAAGGAGAATAATGTAATTTTGCCTCAACCCTAAAAATGGAATTTAACTCTCAAGGGAGTGTTCTCTGAAATTTAGAAGCAATAACACGCAAAATATGATTATAAAATAAATTGAATGAAACTCTTCAAGTGGCATTCGAAATTGAATTTCGCTGCGACGGATTTTTAATAAATGACATATTATTAGGAAAGGAATCCATTTGTCAAGTTCACACTTAAATCTTGACACGAGTTAAATTCAACTTCAATTCGAGTACGTTTGATCTCAAGTCTGTATTAACCATTGTGGACCAAACAATACCATGAATACTTTATAAGACAAAATTTTTGCAACAAAACACTTTTTAACAACTATTTGTCAATAAGAATAACTTTAAATAACATACACCGGGTGCGCAGTTATCGGGCGTCCAGTTATCGGGCGGTTTTGCCCGCTCGTGCTGTTATCGGGCGGGGTTTTTCCCCAAAAAACTTTTCACTTTTCCGCCTACGCCCTGCGCAGTTATCGGGCACCCTGAGTAGTTATTCCGTCTACGCAGTGCGCACTCACCTAGCCGGAAATACCCCAAATAACAATTTTGTGGACTCTTTGTGTTCATTTTTTCTAACACTACACCCTCTATGGGCTTATCCGCCGCCTTTGTAAAACCACGTTAATCAATTGTTGGTTTATCTGGCCTGCTTTTTTCAAGCCACCTTTTTTCTCTAAGATATGATTTTTCTCTAACTTATGATATTCAAACGTATTAATGATTCAAGCGTATTAATTATTAACCCGGCCGGTTTATAATAACACTTTGGTATTGCGCAATTCTCCGCTCNCCATTTGTGAATTTGTGGTTTTGTGGTCAAATCGACCAAAAAATGTCCAAGGGTGGTCGGAGAGCTTTCGAGAGTATGCTCATTTGATTCAGGACCATCGAATTGCTCATGGTTAAAAATTACGTAGGTAAAAACACAACGATAGATGGGACGGAGAAACCTCCGTCCGATGTGTTCAGGGAACTGTTTTAAATATGTGTTCAAAGGTGAAGTCATTGGAAATTACGATACGTTTTGGTCAAAAAGATAACCCAACTCTGGCATCACTGCATTCACTGGCATATCGGTTAATGTAATCGGTTAATGATAATTTATCATTGTAATTTATGCTTGCAATTTTTAAAACAATTTATGGTGCCTCAAAATAGGAGCAAGCAAAATAACGTTTCGCGGCTAATTATTATTACTATAAAGTTATCGCGTAATTTATTCTAAGTTCTTATTTTAGTCACTCTAAATTTAACTTCAAGTAACTTCCGATGAAACGTGTCGAACGTTTCGATTTTATTTTTAGTAATTTTTTGGCGTTTTAAAGTCGGAACTCTTTGTTCAAGGCGGCTCAGACCAATTTTCCAAAACACGACGCTCCCTAGTTTAGTTTTTAAAACCGGAAGTCACATTTTTACCATTTCCGCTTTCATCTTGCTTAACACCAAAATATATGGAAAGGTTTCACTTTTACAATTTCGTAAAATGACTTTATATATGATAACAATACACCAAAAAGGCGTTCTTTAATGATTCATAAATTAATTATCAGGAATTATTTCGAAAAATATTTGTTAGAGACATTGTTTTTGACAAATTTGACATTGTCAGAAAAACGATAAAATTTTCGAGCTAGTACATATAAAGTTGATACTCATATGCAGAAGGGTCGCCAAGTAAGGGAAGGTTTCGCAACTGAAGGTCAATGGTCGCCAAGTGAGGGGGTCGCTACGTAAGGGCCGTTTTTTATAAAAAATAGCACTCGAGATGTAGCTACTTTTAGACTCATAATTTTGATAACAGTAAATTCGTAAAGTGTAAATCCGACTAGCAGGGTTGGTCGCCAAGTAAGGGACGGTTTTTCAAAACATGAAAACGTCCCTTACTTGGCGGCTGCTCTGAATAAACGCGTTCTGTATTGTACTTTCAAATGGGTAATGAGTGTGTTTTATGGCATAATCGATCACATAGGCTATATTGATAGTCGGTGCCGCAAAAGTTAACTAAAAACAAAAATAAACTTTTGAGCAATAAACGTTTTTAACCGTTATGTTTGATGAACGTCAGATGTGTTGGTCGACCTTTAAGGAATCGCGCTTCATGTTAATGTCAGGGCGATACACATCTTACATAATAAATTTATCTTTATATATATGTATCTATATATATTACATATAATATCCATGGCTTGTATCAAGGTCGGGAAACAATGTTTTCGTCTTCCAACTGGCGACAGAAATATATTTTTTTTCAAAAAGCGTGATTGGATGAATCGTTCTTTTTTTGTTCGTTTTGGCGAAGTGAAAAAATAATAAGATTTCTTTTTGGCGTCAATTAACAGTCACCGAATTTCGGAATTTTTCCGTCTTTTTTTATTACCTTGTTTAATTTCGAATACAGAGAAGATATCATTCTTAGGTAGGAAAATACTGGTTTTTGGTGTTTTGTGTATTTGTATTTTCGTAGCGAAATCCACGCGGTGTCCCAATCCGTGTGGATTTTGCCTCGAACATACTAAATTAAGTAAATTTAGTATATAGACTATACATGATATACTTGGATTTCGATCAAAACTTGTGGAAAATTAGTCTTACTAAGCAGTTGCATAAATCATTTTCTAAAATAATAGTAGTACAAGTTTCAGTTTTTTTTTGTTCGCGTTAGCTAAGAGCCCCCGAGTTCCCAACTTTTCCACCCTTTTTTGATTTGGCCGCCTCTGCCAACTTCAAACACCGGGAAAAGATCGTTTTTAGGAAGGACAAATGATGTTTTAGCGGTTATTTTTTCTTTTCAATTTTTTTGAAGCAATGTACCACTTGGATTTCGCTCACCGTCTTTGTGGAATGCGGTAACAAAGTTTGGCGGGAAAGCCATTTTTCTTGTTTGTTGATAGAGAAGAAAAATCTTTTACAAAGTTTACGTGTCGGAATTTGAGACTCGCAAACACTAGGGTACATAACTTTTGGAGATACCTGACCTCTAACTCACAGGCTGTAAGCGGTATGACACTTTATACAAGATGCGCCGTTAACCGGCCAGTTTTAGAAACATTGTAGTTGCCAGTTGAGGGCGCATCCTCTGTACATGCATCTTTCATCACTACCATTTCACCAAAATTACATGTACATCCCCTGCGCAGTTATCCGACTGGTTTGACGTATAAAAAATGACAGAAAACTGCGTGGGGTGCCGGATAACTGCGCAGGCGGAACACTCGTGCTGTTATCCAGCAGTATTTTTTTCATTTATAGAACAGAAGTATACAGGGCGTAGGCGAAAAAGTACAACGTTGAAAAAAAACCTGCTGGATAACAGCACGAGCGGACCAAACTGCCGGATAACTGGATGTTATATATAACCGGAATTTTGTTAACAAAACAGGTTATGTGGTGTATATACATGTATCAGTGTTGGAAAGGTTGGCCAACGCTCACATTTTCCCCAACGTCCAACGTAAGCGTTGGCCAACGCTTGAATTTTTCCCAATGCTAAGAAGAAAAAATCCCCAACGCTTCCAACACTGGTGGTATATTGCCCGGTATAAAATTGTGGTATTTTTAAAAGAAAGATTTAATGATCTCAATTTTGGCACCATAAACATTAACCTGATACTGGTACCAACAGTTGGGGTTCTACCGAGCATTTTGAGGACCAAAAATTGACCGTATCATGCCGCTCGCCGTGAATTATAAACATATTGTGCACAGGTGTCATTTGAATGATGAAATAAAAGTGTCAGAAATTATTTTTCGTTCGAAAAAAAAGAATGCCTTGAGAATTCCTGTCGTTTTCAACGTGACTTTTTTAGTCTGGAGCCGTGAATAAAATCATTTTAGCGAACGGTAAGTTTAAAATCAACAATTTGAATTTTATCTAATTTGAGTTTTTTGTCGATCTTTTTCTTTACACATTTTTTTTGGTAAAGGAAATATTATCCAGTTATTTCTGATTCATTGTGACGTTTTTGAACCAATAAACTAATTAAAATACCATCTTCTTACACAAAACTACGTATGATGTGATAAATAGTACAAAAAGTGAATCATGAATGAGCATGAATCCCATCGATCACCGGCGGTGCACTACCGCCACCTAGGGTAGTCAAAATGAAAAGTTTTTGTTTTGTTTTTCTTTGCTTTATTCGTTTATCGGGTTTGGATCGATTGAGCACTTTTTTCAACAGAGCTTTTATTTTGCATATTTAACTCCTGACATCCAATTTCCTAGTTGACACATATGAAGATCGTGCAGTTTTATGACTGATATTGATTTAAATATTGGATATTTATTACTAAAAATAGGTTTTTATATGCTTATTTTTTATTGAAGTTCATTACCGGTAAAACTTTTATCGGATAGATTTAACAATGTTTTGACTAAACTTATTTTTTATACAAAGAAAATTTCAAAACATTTTACGGTCTCTCTCTTTTTTTGCTTTGCTTTATACACTTAATACCATTTACACAAGATAGTATTTTTTTCTTTGGTAAATTTTTTTCGTATCAAACAGTTATCTGGCCGAAATTTTCGTCTAAAAACATAATAAAAAATAATGAAATATAAATGACAAAATTGCTTTGAAAAACTAGTTTAAATAGACTTGACGTGAGTGTTTCAATTGTAGGACTCCTTGGCGCAACGGTAGCGCGTCTGACTCCAGATCAGAAGGTTGCGTGTTCGAATCACGTAGGGGTCAAACTTTTTTCTTGTTGAATTTTTTACATGTGCTGTGTATGACATACACTGTATGTTGCATAGGTGCTGATCTTAACGGTAAATGAATTCACAATTTATTTAGCGTGTCAATGCTTACCGAATCAATTCCGAAACAGTTTATGGTCCCCAAAAATTTGTATCCCCGGATTCTGCGTAAAAATTCTACCAAAAAGTTTTTTTTTTGGAAATTCGTCGAATCAAGTTTTCGTCCAAAAAACCTGTTGACATAACGGCATGATATATCATATGAAATATTTTGCGACTTGTGACTTTTTAGTGAAAGTACCAAAATTAAAATTGGACACCATAAATTGTTTTAAAATCCATGCGATAAATATCGGCACATCAAATAACGCAAAGGATTTCATTTTACATAAAAAATATCACTTGTGTCCAAATAATCATTCACAGAATACAAATTAGGAGTGTTCGGACTCCGAGTAGTACACACTTTGTACATACAATTATCCACCACTCTCATAAATTAATGCTTCACCTTTTATTACGTAAAATCAACCTTTTGCGATGTGACTATTGCATGCGCTTTTTTATTAGCAAACATCTCATAATTCTTTTTTCTAGCCTAATATACTTTAGCAATTTAGAATTTTTACAAAGAACCTTTTTGTGATATTTTGTTTTGTTCACTAAATGTCAAGGTCATAAAAGGTAGCAACTAGCCTATTTTTCCATTTTGTTTTTCTGAGATTTGCCGAGCCCATTTTTTGGTCTCACCGTTTTCAGAGAACACGAGACCATTTTTTTGTCAAGACCATTTTTTGAGATTTGTCCAGAACATTTATCAAAAAAGCCTCTTTGAATAAACTTGTATAATACAATTTAATTTAATTACACACGATGCGCAGTTAACCGCCACCCTTCGCGGCGTCCTGAACTGGCGGTTAACTGCGCAGTGCGTAGGCAATTTAATTTATTACTTGGACCATTGCGCAACAAAAACGAAGTCAAGCGGTTGAACACTGTAGGAATAATAATTAAATAAATACACCATATAACCATGTGAGATAACACATTTTTTTCTGAAAAAAGGTGTTATTTCATATGCAAATTGTTATCTCAAATGCAAACTGTTAACCCACATGGGTAGTGCGTAAGTTAAAATCCTGGAAAACTTGAACAAAAAAAGTGTTATCTCAAATGCAAATAGGCTTTTTCTCTAGATTTAAATTCCAAATTGACTAATAAAATGAGCAAATTCTATGATATAAAATAATATAAGTAACGATTTTTTCAGAACAAAATCGTTACCTATTTGGGTGGGGGACTGTATTTCAACTGCAAACTGTTATCCCAAATGGTGTTATGGTGGATTGCAGAATATTTTATATAGAGTTTTCCCGTGAAGTAAACCTTGTAAACAATGCATCTACTCATCCTTAATACATATAACTTTAAAGTATATATTTACCGATTTTCAACAAGTATTAGTTATAAATGCTTATTAGATAAACAATCGACCTACCCATCCCTAAATTCGTAATTACTTAGTAACTTCCAAATCATTTTACGGTGCCTAACAATTTGTTTAAAATAATTCTCACAAATTCTATCTGTAAAAATTCTACATGAGAAAAAAATCGAGGAAAGCGTTTCTAGGGGGAAATTTTAATGATTTTGTAGTGTAATTTTAAACTGTGATTTTAAAGTGTGGTTTTAAAGTGTGATTTCAAAGTGTGGTTTTAAAGTGTGATTTTATAGTGTAATTTTAAAAAGTTATGTTAAAGTGTGATAATAAAGTGTGATAATAAAGTGTGATTTTTATGCCAAGAAATTACTACAAGTAGTAGTGTTTATATCCGCGAATGAGTCATTTTAAATCTAGAGTGACTTTTTTCTGATTCACTGTGGTGAGATTTCCTCTAAACAAAACCGGCGCGTCCCAAAATCAAAAAGCAAAATATAAATATAGCGTAGAACTATCGCACCCAAGCAACACCAAAACTAAGCAAGAAAAAAGAGATATTTTAATAATGAAATCAAAGAGTTTCAAAACTGGTTCGGAAACAATGTCGGCGTATGGCAGTATGAGTAGTGTTCACAAAATAAAAGTAAGCTTGCCGTTTAACTTGTACATGCGTACAGTGTTAGAAATAAGTACTATAACCGTACTAAATTATAGTCCCGACCCTATGGATGTGCATATTGCATTTCAAAAAAACGTGCACATTAGGGCAGTCGTGCACATCAAGGCAGTCTGTCTTCATGGTACATTTTTTGCTTAACTGGTTTCTCAGACACTATATCACTGGTGGATGACTGAGATATCTAAAAAATTCTAGATTTTAATAGTATACACCACCTACCTAGATATATGACACCAAAACTGCTAGAACACCAAAATTGCTCAAAAAGTGTTATGATAATCGAGTAGGGTATATCAAAACGCCGCGTATGGTTTGATAATTGAACATCGCGATTCATTTTGGTCCAAAAACTGTTAAGATATATGGTGTTAACATAATTGGCTAAAGGGTGCAGGTTTAAAACTCCGGCAAACGTCAAAAATATCATGGCTTTAACCATTGTAGGAAATGGGAACGGGATCCCACGGGATCCCGTTTTTTTCTCGCGTTTTCCCGCGGGAAAGGGAACGGGCGGGATTTTGTGCGCGCGGGAGCGGGAACGGGAGGGATTTTTTCTAAACGGGAACAATTTTCCCGGGGGAAGCTTTTTTTTTAAAAAAAATTTAAAGCCTTTAACCGTTCACTATGCTGCATATTCTATGCAGTTAACACTTCAGTTTTATGTTGGTTTGTTTGCCATATTGTAAAATATCTATTCAAAAATGATTTCCTAATACACGTTAATTTATAAACAAAAGTAAGATAACTAATTAACATAAGCGTAGAGGCAATTTTGAAAAGTCTGAATTAGGGTGTGCCAAGCTTTTGAGTATGGGAATACCAGAAATGATATGAAAAATCCAGAATACATTTTGTAGCTTTTTTGAAACTATTTTCGAAAAATTTTTTGCGTAGGTTGAATTGGGGTCAAAATTTTTTTTTTCCGATTGGACCCAAATAGGGCTCAAAATTGATATGGAGACCCTCGAAAAAAGCTTGGGACACCCTAGTCTGAATGTTAATTGTAGGAAAATGGTGAGAATGCATTGCACAAGGAACGTTTTGATACAATTTTTGACAAAGTAAAGGATCGACAGCGTACCAAAAAGAGTAACAAGTATTTGAAGCTTTTTTTCCGAGAATAGAAATCGTGATAAAATAATTCACGAAATCTCTTCCGTTTTAATTGATGAAATGTGGCTATGTGGCCGAACATATCATCAAAAAACTTTGATTAAAAGTTTAAATCACAGTTCAGACCTTAGGACGGCACAACCTGATTTTTGGCCAAAATTTTTGGCGAATATAAAAATTGCAATAAAATCACAAGTAAAGTTCATTCTTAACGATTCTAGACCGTAATCAACAAAACCAAGCTTGCAAAGTGTAAATTATACCAAAATTTACATATGAACTTCCGAGGTTAATTGAGCAAGAAAACGGATTAAGTTTTTTAGATTAATAGAAAACGGCCATTATTCGAAATCAATTTGCTTAGATATTATTAATTTCTAAACAATTTATGGTGCCTGGATTATAAGCACCATAAACTGGTTGTTAACGTTAATATATTAATAATAATAATATACGTTAATATAATAATATCTAACCAAATTGATTTCGAATAATGGCCGTTTTCTATTAATCTAAAAAACTTAAAGCCGTTTTCTTGCATTTTTGCTACATATATATCATATAAAATTGGCGTGGTAACGAGTTGAAACGTAACAAGTTGACAGTTTGGAACGAAGTGACACTATGTGGGAGTTTTTTAGGCTTTAAAAGTGAGGCTTTAAAAGTACATTATTCAAAAACTCTCAGAAAAGTTTGCTAAACTTTGTCTTTGTTATTTCACCCAGATATTTTTCGAAACATACGCTGGCAGTTAGGCTGTCACGGTCGAAAACGAAAGTCATCGCTAGGACCCCAAAATTTCACAGGAGATGCATTTTTGGCCAATCAAGAAAATTTTCGTGATTTTAGGAGTGGGCGCCCACGAGATAATGAGTCAATTCCCTCGACCGTGGACAGCCTACTGGCAGTTGAAGACTTAAACCAAGGGTCACCTTTGATGTGGCGGCATCCCCATTTTTTCCGTTCGCAACAAATTTTCGCATAAAATTTTAAGTGCATGTGGAAGAGTATAAAATGGCCCCCAGGTTCTGGTAGTTTCATTAAAATTTTACTTTATAGATTCCGAGAAAACTTAGTTGCATTATTCAAATCTAGTCCAAATTTGGACTAAGTGTCCCCTGGGAGTTAATTATTTTTTTTATCTTTGGTATTTAATTTCGTGTTCATTTTTCTTCACTTTATTACGTTTGCGTAGGACATTATGTTTTGATCAAAATCAACTCCTGACGTTTTTTTTGCTATTTGTCGAACATGGCCTTTGAAAGCGCGACTGAAAAAGAACATGATAAATCGACTGTCATTTTTACTCAAAAATGTAATTATATCTTCCAATGGCCGGAAGCCGATCGTAACTCGATTGCCTTTCAACTTTTCACTGAAAAAACTTGATTTTCTATAGTGTTCAGAAAAGTTTAACTACTAGAGTATTTTAGAAAGTAGGGCACAAAAATCGTAAAACTCTTTACGAACTAATTTTATGAACTAAAACACTTTGTTTGTTTATTAAATTAAAATGTATAGAAATACAGTTATAAAATTTATAGACATACAGTCCTCGTCCCCTAAACGAGCATTGTACCCGAAACTTGTCAGATATCTTTTTATTTATGCGGCATAAATTATGCTCAAAATTCTACAACAAAAAACCGGATGTAACCGAAACGGGCTGTTTTTTTCACTTTTTTGCCCGGTTTGGGCACGAGGACTTGATTTTTTATCAAAATTGGTAATTTTTATGTCAATTTTTCTACTAAACTAAAATATAAAATAAACTCGCACATTTGTTAAATTTACGTAGATTTACTGGAAAAATTCTGTACTGTTTTCCGTTTTAAAAAATCTCGATCCGTCTGGGTGTTATTAACGATGAAAGTAGGTTGGTAGTGAACTACCTAGATCGGTTAGAGGGAGTTAAAAGTATGAAATATTTTGTCGTGTAAACGATTTGGTACCCTTCAATGACGCCATCAGCGCCAACTTTTGTATATAAATTAACTTTAAAAACATTGTTGGAGGAATTATTCTGAATCTTGACAAATCTTGTTTGTAACATAATTATTTACAATTTCTTCACGTTTTTCAGGCGATAAGAGATTTAGTTGGCCCGCTTTCAGCAAAAAATATGTTTCTTTAAATTATTCAATTAAAAAATTCATTTTTCATTGAAATTTAACATTTATAGGGGGCGTTCCTAAATGACCAACCTATAGAAATAATACCNATGTTTTACTATTTCTCGGAACATTGTAGACTACCATCGTGTACAAACTACGCATTAAAAAATAAGTAAAGAAGGTTTATTTTGGAAAAGTTGTATGAACATTTTTATAAATTCAAGTTTTTATAGAAATTTTCAAGCACCAAAATTTCTAGAATTTGATGGCCAGATGAACTTGGTCATGCTTGATATCATTAGCTAACGCCTTAAATTGTAATAAAAACATCAAATATGCGACAAAAATGGACATCACTGATTTTTGGGTTCAGTTTGTACACAACATGACTGACCGGTCCTTAAATTCACTTTGTTTGAAGATTTTAAGAGTATATAGTATATACAGTGGTGACTCCCCTAAGTGACGCCCCCGTAAGTGACGCGCTTTTTCCGATTTAAAAAGCACACCTTAAGTGACGTCTTTTTTTTTCAGTTTGAAAAGTATCTTTTTTTATCTGACTTTATCAAGGATTGCAAGATATTGATTTGTTAATGTTATTTAGCTCGGAAACAAAATATTTCCAGATAATTTTTTTACATTTGTTTTTTTTTCCGATTTTTGTTTACAAAAAAAATAAAGAATCTAGATTTTCTCTAAATGTTTTACTGTTTGAGTTTGTTAAAAAAAAAGCCACAAATTATGGATAAAAAAGAATACCACAACGCCCACAATCGTATTCTCATAACACTTCACTGTCTAGTACAGTTCTCCGAAGTGTGGTCTCCGAAGTGTGGTCTTGATGCGTGGAAATTCGAGGGCGTTGATTGGCTTAAACTTCACCTAAGATGAGTCATACACGGGAAAATAGAGTATGGAGAATTTGTGGCTTTTTTTTTTAAACTCAAACCGTAAATAGGCACGATTTCTATCGCGAACGACCTATAATCTTATAAGTACATTTTATAAAACATTCATTCTATAAAACTGTTCATTGAATATGCCAAATATTTTTTCGACATCAAACTCGGGTGGTATACGTCTGACATTTGATGGCAAAAAGCAAATATTTGCAATTTTATAGAAACTATTGATTTATCGATAGTACCGGAAAAAATGTTGTTGTCGGTACCAGGGCTCGGCAACAGCCAGCTGGCCTTCCTAGCTCGACAGCTAGCTGGGCAGTTCGACAGGACAGTTCATGTTTTTTTTTTGGCCTCGAGAGGCCAGCACAGGACAGCTCAATATTATTTTTCGGCTCGACAGGCCAGCACAGGACAGCTCGTTTTTAATTTTGAGCTCGAGAGGACAGTTCAGCACAGCTCGTTTTTATGTTGAATTATGCCGAGCCCTGGTCGGTACAACTAGCGGAGAATTGTTACCCATCAAAAGACTACCAAACAAGCGTCAATCACCGACTTTTTTAAATAAAAATTAACACAAATGAACGAAAAAGTTGTTTTCAAGCTAAAAAACGAATAAATATTAACAAAAATGTCGTTTTATCTAAAAAAATAGCCCCTTAAGTACCAGGACTCCCTTAAGTGACGCGACTCCTTTAAGTGACGCGTTTTTGGCCAATTTTTTGCGTCACTTAAGGGAGTCACCACTGTACTATATACACCACCTAACCAGATATATGATACCAAAAATGCCAAAACAAAAAACTGCTCAAAAAGGGTTATAAATTATAACTTATAAAAATTTGGTAGGGTATTTCAAAACACCGCGTGTGGTTAGATGAGTGAAAATCGCGATACGTTTTGGTCCAAAAACTGTTAAGATATCTGGTGTAAACATAACTGGTTAAGGGGCATAGGTTTGAAACTCAGGCGAACGTCAAAATTTTCATGGCATCCACCGTTCACTCTGCAGTTAATAAATCCGTTGTATGCGAAATATTAACACGGTCGACCGCGGTCCGTTCACTAACCATTCGCCATTTTTCACAATTCCCTAAACACATCGCCTACGCTGCTCGCCGTTAAGCATTCAGTGTTTATACTGGATTAAAATGATTTGTTAAAACAGAGTTCAATTTTGAACAGTCTGAATTCCAGATACTGAAAGCTAATTAACTCTCAGGGGGAAGGAGTTGAGGGGGGGGTCACCAATACCCAAAGTTGAGGGGGGTCACCAATACCCATTTTGCTCTTAAATCGACGAAAAAAGCATGTTGCGTGTCTATTTACACGCATTTCCCCCTGCGAGTTAAGAAACTGGCGAGAACGGTTTCACAACGAACGTTGTGATTAAATTTTTAACAAACTTAACCATCGAAAACGTACCAAAAAAAGTACACCCCCTGCGCTGTTATCTTGCAACTATCGCATGAACAAAATCCGCAAGATAACGGAGCGAACGGGGACATCTGCAAGATAACAGCGCAGTGCTTAACACATAAAGATAGGGAATCCTGAAAAATTGGCCGGAAAAAATCTGCAAGATAACGGAGCCAACGGGAAAATCTGCAAGATAACGGGTGACAAGATAACAGCGCAGGGGGTGTACAAGTATTTGAGTCATTTTTGCGGAAAATTGTGATAAAATAATTCACGAAATATCTTCCGTTTTAATTGATGAAAAGTGGCTATGTGGCCAAAAATCTTTTAGTCAATGTATTAGGTAACTATTCAATAACTTCAACTTCTCAAAGGCAACACTCTTTAGCGACAAAAGTGGGGTTTTTCACGACAGCAAATTTAAATTCTCGAACTTGGTGCATGTAACATGCAGCATGTTCATTTTTTTCGGTTCAATAGACCAAATTCGTCAAAAGCAACTTTGCAATTTGTAATACCCACATTTTCATTCGAATTTCCGACTTTAACTTGAATTTTATTGAAGGGTGTCTACGGTTTATATGTTTTTTTGTATTCGAGAGAATTGACTCAAGTTTAATAACAAGAAAGGAAGTTAACCTTCAAAATCACTATTTGCGTTAAAGTCTTTTTTTTGTCTTGACATTTTTTTAACACTTTACATCAGTAAAAATTTCATGTCAGTAACTTTCACATACTGTAGTATTACTCATTAATGTTCTATCTACATCTATATATTTTTTGTAATTTATAATTTAGAAAATGAAATTATTCGGATTCGATTTAGACATACTCTTTAAATTTTAAAATTATTTATGGTGCTTAGATATAAGTCAGGCACCATAAATTGTTTTAGAATTAAAACTATGTAACCAAATTGAACGCAAATAGTCGCCGTTTCCTAATAAACTCATAGACCGGTCAGTCATGTTGTCTACAAACTGAACCCAAAAATCAGTGATGTCCATTTTTGTCACATGTTTGTATTACATTTTAAGGCGTTAGCTAATGATATCAAGCATGACCAAGTTCATTTGGCCATCAAATTCTAGAAATTTTGGTGCTTGAAAATTTCAATAAAAACTTGAATTTATAAAAATGTTCGTATAATTTTTCAAAAATAAAGATTCTTTACTTATTTTGTAATGCGTAGTTTGTACACGATGGTAGTCTACATTATGTTCCGAGATGGTAGTCTGATGGTAGTCTACATTATGTTCCGAGAAATAGTAAAACATAAATTGGCAGCAAAATTCGATCAGTTGTAGAACAAATTTTATAGCGTTTTTCCCGAACGTACTTTTTGTAAATAAAGGGACTGACCGGGGCTTATGCTAGAGTAAATGCTGGAGAATATTTACCTAATACAATACCTGATGCGTTGAGTGCCGATTTTTTGGGATTTTGTTTTTTATGCTTGTAATCTCATATAATATGAAAACTAATTTAGTTTTCTATAGTTGTACATCTGATGTATACAGAGGGGGTGCTTAATAAGGGTCGCTGATTTTAACATTGTTTCCCATTGGCATTTTAACTAGTTTTTGAGCATTTGATGGAAATAATAAGTTGAAATTGTATTCAATACTCGAATAAAATTGATGAAACCATATTTAAAACGCAAAAACATAATTACGTCAGATTACAACACTAAGATCGCTTAATGATGGATGTGCTTAATAAGGGCCGTCTTTCAAAAATCGTTAACTGACCCTCAATACGCACACCCCCTGTAATATACTATAGACTGATATATACACTGTACTGTAGACAGAATTTTTTGACAACTTACTTTTCAAGCCTCTATAGACTATAGACTGGCTTGAAAAGTAAGTTGTCCAAAAATTCTGAGAAAAGTGTGCTTAACTTTTTCTCTGTTATTTTACCCACATATTTTTCGAAACATGCGGTACGTTAATGCCGTGCTCGTAGCTGAAGACTTAATATTTTTATGTTTGGTATTTTATTTCGTGTTCAATTTTTCTTCATTGTATTACGTTTGCGTAAAAAAATTTGTTTTGATCAAAATCAACTCCTGATTTTTCTTTGCCATTTGTCGAACACGGCCTTTGAAAGCGCGACTGAAAAATCGAATGATAAATCGACTGTCATTTTTACAAAAATTTTTCAAAAAATGTAATTATATCTTTCAATGGCCGGAAGCCGATCGTAACTCGATTGCCCTTCAACTTTTCACTGTAAAAAATTTGCTTTTTAAAACTGTTCAGAAAAGTTTAACTATTAGGGTACCAAATAGCTCACGTCCGGTTTCGTTGAGTTTTCTTAGAAACTATTTTAGAAAGTATCCTTTAAAGCGTATTTTTAAGATAACGATATGTAAAATTGGTAATAATTGTCATATGTTGAGTATCGCAGTGATTTTCAAACGCGAAAAAAATAAATAATGTTACCACTTTTTGGTAACGTTGCTTGGCAGCGCGTCTGAGGCCTATGTGGCCTGTCATTGGTCTTTTTCGAGCGCCCTCGGCCAATCACCGCTTTCTCCTCGAAATACATGCGTAATATTTTAAGTAATATTTTTGTTTGAGGGCATATGAATCTGAAAACTCTTTACGAACTAATTTCACGAACTAAAACACTTTGTTAGTTTCATGGTACCCGAAACGGGTAAGATATCTTTTTTATTTATGCCCAAAATCTTACAACGTTGAAAAAACCTGATGTAGCCGAAACGGGTAGGTTTTTTCTTATTTTTTTTTGCCCGGTTCGGGGACGAGGACTGTAAATACTTTTCCTTGATAATGGAAAATGATTCGTAAACTCGGTCATCTCCCAAATTCCAGAGTTCTAATTTTTCTGAAATTCCAAAATGACTCAGACCCTTGGAAATTCACAAATACATAGCAAGAAATTTTTACTAAAATCTCTATAAAAGTATAAAATATTTTGTCATGAAAACGATTTGGTACCCTTAAATGATGTCTTTGTCGCCAACTTTTTTATATCAGTTAAGTTTTTAAATATTATTGGGACTCCAATTTGGGAGCATTATTCTGAATCTCGACAAATTTTGTTTGTAACATAATTATTTACAATTTCTTCACGTTTTTCAGGCGATAAGAGATTTAGTTGGCCCGCTTTCAGCAAAAAGTATGTTTCTTTAAATTATATAAACAAAGCAATCGCATCTGACTCTCAAATATGAATTAAAATTTGTCGTCATAACACAAAAAAAGTATAAAAAATGTAAATTAAAAAAAAAACACTTTTTTTATCAAAGCAAAAACATTCAGCATCGGCCGTTTTTAAGCCGCCTACAAAAAGTACAGAATTTGTATTGTACGGGGTAATCCACGATTGATCATGGTTTTCGTTTTCGTTTCGAAATTGAGTTTGTTACGTAGTTTCCGACAGAAATAAAATAACAAGGGATAATTGAAACTTAGTTATTTTGTGTGGGTATTCTGTTCAGGAGCGTTCTTGAGTTTCTGCGCTTGTTCGTTAACCCTTGGGTGCATTTGCAACACAAAAATTTCATTTGTGTTCTATATGAATACCCTAATGTAATACATAGTCTAAAAGCGTAGCTACGCACAGTTTGCAGGGATTGAAATTTCTCTAGGACAAATACAGTCCCTAGCTCTTAATATTTCCGTAACGATCTAATTCCGCAGATAATCGTTACGATTTTTAGTCATCAGATTGCGACAAAAATCGTAACCATTTTGAGTCATGACTCATGACGTCATTTTGTAAGGATTTTGAGTCATCATATTCCTCAAAAAATTAGAACGATTAAGAGTTTTCAGGGGCGCAGCCGGATTTGGTAGAATGCGGAAAAGGTCGAAGCCCTGAAAAAGTCGAAAAAGAAAAGGTCGAAAATGGGATAAAAGGGCGAAAACCTAAAATTCTCGAAACCTGAAAAGGCCAAAAACCAGAAAAGTCGAAAACTGAAAACCTTGAACTCGACATTTTCAGGTTTCGCCCTTTTATGCCATTTTCGAACTTTTCTTTTTCGACCTTTTCTACATTCGACCAAATTCGGCTGCGCCTGTTCAGGTTACGCAAAAATTTAAAACGATTTTGAGTCATAAGGGCATTTTGTAACGACGTTGACCGTTACGAGTTTGAGTCAGGGATTGTTGTATCCACCTTGTTCAAAACTGTGTTTAAATTCGTTTTTGTATTTTTTCGTCGCCCGCTGGTTGTTTCCCAAATTTATTCTAACTCTATAGAAACATTTAATTTTACGATTTTTCTGCCTCTTGAGAATAAAAGTTTGATTTAAAACTCTATAAATTTTGTTGTATAACTCCGTTATGAATATAGCTTTGGTCGTTTATTAAGGAGGTGCGTAACCCTTTGTTTACAAATATGACATGGCAAAAAGGTGATCGTAAAAAGTGTTGTATACTGTGGATTTCAATGAACTTTTTTGAAACATAATCCCGAAAGTACCGCGCATCAGCTAATTTGTTTTACCGAACTTAAACTAGCACCATAAGCCGTCCACAAAGCCATGAACTTTGCTA
This sequence comes from Oikopleura albicans, assembly GCA_004367875.1. NCBI lineage: Eukaryota > Metazoa > Chordata > Appendicularia > Copelata > Oikopleuridae > Oikopleura > Oikopleura albicans. The sequence goes on along the minus strand of SCLG01000349.1, from coordinate 50,053 downwards.
AAAATCAAATCGGATACTGGATCTAGTTTTACACGTTTGGTGTTATGGAGTTCTTTTTCGTTTTAAAAGCTCAGTTTTAACAAGGAGCACAAAACTGTTGTCTTCGATTTTTGGAGAAATGTCTGGTAAAAAAAATAATCGCGAAAAACACTAAAAAATGCTCAAATGAGCCAGATTCACGACCACGAATTATGATGATAAAAAACAGTTATCAAAAATCGGCGTCAAACGTTTTTAGCGTCTTGCTTTAGAGCAACTATTACAACAAAAATAAAATTGATACCACCAAAACTGGTCAAAAAAAAAAAAATACGGTCCGTAGAAATCATCTGCATAAACGCATATTATTGTGTAATAAGTGTTCCCTGTAATGGGATTTAGTCATAATTTAAAACACCGTTCCCGTTTCTATACGAAAGAAATTTTTGATTAATAAATAAAAATTTATTTGTTGTTAGTCTTCGTTTTTAATTCTTTTAAAATAGAATTTATATAGTAAGATTTTTCGGGAATTATCGAGATTCGGTTTGGTTATACAATATTAATTTCAAAATAGTTTATGGTGCTTAGATATTATCTAGACACCATAAATTGTTTTGGAATAGAAAATAACTAACCAACTTAGATCCGAATAATGATCGTTTCATAATAGTCTATAATAGATAAATCGTTGTCCAACCCGTTTCCAACCCGCGGGTAAAATTCGGGTTGGAATCCGAGTGCCGACCTTTGCTCTGTATGGTCGCATATTGGTAAGCTTCTTTTACCCTTTGTCGCGTTATCTTCACTTTTAATAAAAAAATATTTAACGGTAATTTACACACACATTGTCACTATCTTCTAGTTATCACTTCTTTAAACTCATATACACTTCCCTTTAAAAGACGTCCCAGATTGGCCTTTTTTCGTAATAAGGGCTACTTTGTCATAATAAGGACCATATCATGATAAAGGGCCAGTTTTCAGGATACAAAAGTGACGCTTATTATGAGGGTATGATGTAATAAAGAAATATCTCAAAAATGATACAATTTATGAAATTCCCAAAAATTTATGGCAAATTATATTATAATTAATACTTTCTGAAATTTACATTATCTTTCAACCCCTACGAACTGCGCCGTTATGTTTTGTTTTCAGGTTATCTTTCACTCTTTTTAAAATTTGTTTTGGAAAGTTAACGGCGCACGGTCCGCCGCGCACCTGGTTACTTTAATTCTCACGTACGGATGTGTTTTTTTAAGAATTTACGGGTACGTGCTCAATTGTGCGGTTTGTTGTAGTAAATATATTTTCTGCGGTTTATAATCAAAAATTTATTTTATTACCCTGCCACTTTTTAAATTTTAAAATTATTTCATGATAAAAATGAAAACCCACAGACTTATGTATCATAGTTGTTTTTAACACTAAGCTCCAAGCCACGGCGATATCTTTGAAAACAAATTCAGTTTTAAATTCATTATTATATTTTCTGTTATGTTGGCGTCGGTTGATTCGTGACTGTGTGAGTTAAATTCAAGAAAAAAAAAGAAACGGGGCTTCAGTCAGTGATTTAATCGGTCGTGTGTTTCGGATTTTGGCATATTTTACGAAAGAATGGAAGCTTTGCCTCCGGGGTGAGTCGTCATTGACCGCCCTATCTATCTGCATGCCGCTGCTACACAACTCGCCAATTTTTCGCATTTTTTTTTGTTCTTTATTTCTTTTTTGACTTTATTTTTTGTTTTTGAAAAAAAAAATCGTGAAGAAAAAAAACAAATAAAAAAAAAGAATAAAAATCTAGAGAGGCGCTTTGTCCGAACTAGGCTCGAGCCTTCTAGAGAAACGAAGCCTGAAAAAATTGAACGAAACATCTAATGAGCAAAAAATCAGAAAACCGCAAAAACACCAAAATGGCTACCAAAGTAAGTTTAAGAAAAAAAAAATTTGTCGACATGGTTTTTACGGTCTACATGAAAGAATAAAACTGGGCCGAACATTGCGCGGATTAAGCTAGCCAGGACAATCGTAGCTAATAGGGTTGGGCCATTACAAGTCATGGTTTGTCAAGTTGGCGAAAATGAATTGAAAAAAAAATGTTTTTCATTTTTTTTGCGGGATTTTTTTTTTCTTCAAAAAAGAAAAAAAAACGTTTTTTAATGAAATATGAGCGGTAAGATTGAGATAAGGTACAAGTATTATTTAAAACCCGCGGCAGGAAACGAGCAGAAGCAAAAAACAAAACGAAAAAAGACCCCTAATGTGAGTTCAACCCGGCTCAGCCCCGAAAAAAACCGCCCACACGTTAGCTTTTTTTCGGTTTTGACATCAAGCCAAATAGTAAAATAAAACCACCCATTTTCGCCCTAGTGAGATAAAATATTTTTGGTCAGGTGGTTTTTGAACTTAACTCTCACGTGCGGGATTGTGTTATTTGATGTACTAACTTTGTTTTTGCGGTTTAGCGGTCGATTATTTTAATAAATTGACGTACTGCACCAATTGGCACATAGAAAAATTACACAGAATTGACTTGATCAAAAAATCAAGCCGCAAAATGTTTTGCTGTTGTTTTTAAGACTATGTTTTGGTACATTATTTTTCAAACCCTTCTCAATATATCGTGTTTAACAGATTTTTTGTTAATCAAAATTCGTGTAGAAAAGCCCTAGTAAAATAAAATGTCAAAATATTCAAACGCATTTTTGTCCCGCGGCGAAAAATAGTAAATAAATTTAGCGGCGGCCCTAATGACGATAGTAAATTCCTCAAGTTTTTTTCAATTCTCTACGTCCGGGTAAGGAGACACCCTATAAGTGACGTAAGTTTTATTTTTGGAGCGCCAGAAATAACCAAAAAAATGAAGACGAGGTTAGCGCCATTTTGTACGCGCGTAGGCGGCAGGTGACAGTAATGAGTTTAACCGATTAGTAATTAACCACAGTAATGTCTCGACCGCGGTTTGTATGAGAAACCCTGAGAGAGGAAAAAAGGAGGGATATTTATGAATCACGCCCGCCGTTTGTATATTCCCAAAGAGGTGACGTAAAATTTTATTCAATTTTTGAAGTGCCGGCCTTATCTAAAGTGGCGGGAGACCGTTGAAAATTCAAGTTTACCCACTACGTATGCTCGTTACTAAACAAAATGTTCAATAAAATCAGTGAACAACATTAACTCATGGGGTCCACATATGTCAGCGTTGTACTTTTTTTTAACAATAATGCAGAAAAAATTTCGTGCATATTACAATAAATTTTTTCGAGGAACTATGCACTTTTTTGTACAATTTAGTCACCTTAGCAAAATTAAACAGTTCGTATGAGCCATATTTTGTTTGTTTTACACCGCATTTGCCATTATCTTAACATTTGATGATAACGGCACAGTGCGTAGGTGTTTTGAAAGATAATGAAATATATGGAAAATATGAATATTTGCGGATATCTTCTATAAATTTGGACAGCTTCGTGTACACTTATTACCAAGAAGTTATATTCCTACACTGAAATACAGTAGTATGGCTCACACCTTGACAGTTTCGCATGACTCATGCCGCATGAGTCAAGGGCGCCCAAACATGTCAAGATATCATATAGGATCTTAAATAAGTCAAAAGTTTAACAAATAAATATATGTTGCGCAAACGGCCAAGATAAAGAATTTTTTCAAGATAAGGGCTGTAAAGATAAGATTGATACAACTTTGAATGGATTAATGTTATTGCCAAAATTTGAAAACCGTTTGTTTTGATTCAATTAGAGTCGCAATGAAGGGTTACTTGTGATTGATGGGAAATTTCAAACGCAAACTCATTGAACGAAACAAAAATTTGATGCCAAGTTTTGAATATATATTTATATTTATGACGCTGGCAATTTGTATGATGAGCATACGAGTATTAAATAGTCAGACAGAAAAATTGCACTTATGAAATAAGTTTTAAATGATAGTCAAATTATTTCAGGACATAACATCAAATTATACATTATAGGGTAAAATAACGTGCTTCTCGCTTTTGCAAATTTTGTATTCTAATTTGCTCAAAAACTAGAAAAGCGAGAAGCACGTTATTATACATCATACTGTACCATGTCAGGATTTCCCCTTCGAGTCAATAGTTCGTTATGGTGAATTTCCATTATCTGAGAAAGGGCTAAAGTCTATAGCCTATAGTCTATAGGCTATAGATGTTATTTAGTTACCGTATGATGGAGCTAAGACTGTATCGTTTTTTGTAATGTTATTTTTTCAACATTCGATTCCGAAAAAGGGGTAAAACAATTCGGAGAAATTCGAGAAAATCCAATTTGGTCAAAACCGTGTGCTTATCGCAACAATTTCCAAAATTAGTCGTTTTATGCGCAATGTTGCGGTTTTGCATTAATAACTCTGTTTGGCACCGTGTATTTGCAAGAAAGTTTTGTCATTCTATTTTTAACCTCACTTTATATATATTTATAATGTCGGCAAGTAATTTCGAGTCATGTATTAAGAATAGTTACTATTCGCATTTCATATACTGTGGTTGGGTGATTAAAGACAGCACTTTTTTACCCTACGGTTCCAGCATTTTTAGGGTAGGGTCCACTTTTTTACGACTCGTGTCGACCTCTGATTTTAATTTTAAGATTGCTTTTTTCAAGAAAGCCTTTTTCATAAAAGTTTAACCAGCAAAGATTATTCTAATGCGTTTTTTATTTCACAAATTTGAAGTTTAGATAAACCTATAATTTATAGGCTATACATTTTCTGAGCCTAGCATATAATTTTTTTGTTCGAAGTGTCACTCCTATTTTATTACTACATTCCCTGTGCTGTTATGTTGCCACTTTTCATTAATTATTTTGGGGAGATTTTCCGCATCTTGGAGAATTCAATCGGCACGCTGAGTAGTAAATATGAAGAATTCTAAGAAAATTTTTTTATCGAAACTTTTACATAATTTTTTATAATAATTTCAACATTTTTCCAATATAAATGATGTATATCATATCACGTCTCAAAAAATATAATGTGTTATAAGCTTCAAGCTAAATGGTTCATCGTCGAAATTTGTTTCAATTCAGATCTATCGACCAAATTTTAAGACATTTTATGGTGCGTCGAAAACGTATGTGAAACGTTCGAAATCCAATTTAACACCAAATATACTTGGGCACAATCTGATTTTGGTTAATACAAAAAATATGGCCACAAGTTTCGCCTTTTTCCGGTGATTTCTAATATAGGGTCTGTTTTCGTATATTTCGAAATATCACCAAAATATATTCAAACAAACTTCTAGTTTTCTATTATATCACATGCGTTGTTTTGCAAAACACCGCCTGCGCTGTTATCTTGCAACTTTCACATGAAAAAAATCCGCAAGATAACGAAGCGAACGGGGACATCTGCAAGATAACAGCCCAGTGCTTAACACACAAAGATGGGGATTCTTGAAAAATTCGCCGAAAAAAAACTGCCAGATGATGGAGCCAACGGGGTCTCTCATTGAAGCACCGTTTTTTAATTTTGACCAAAGTCTTTTTTCTTTAGTTTTAACTTGTCTCTCAACTGGAATGTTTGTTATCTTTTTTCAAAAAAAGATTTGCCCTTTTATTTGAATTTTCTGGTAAAAGGTGACCCTAAATTTGCTTAACTCCTGCGGACCGGTCATATTTTTTTCAAAATTCCGTCTTTAACAAATTATTGCGAACAAACCAGTATCACTACGAACATGATTTGACAAACTCCTACAGAGACTGATTTGTACAAACAATTTTTTTGCCGAAAAACTTGTTCATCGAAAAACAATTCTTGACTAAAATTACGACAATCAAGAATCTTAAAGCCCCCTAGACGTTAACCACGAGTGATCAGTTTATTTTTATTGTCCACAGGTTATACATATCGTAAACATTAAAGAACTCAAGAATTGTCCTTAAAAGAAACAATATTGAGTCACATATATTATGAATTGACAAACTATAAAATATATTTTTACGTAAATAAGCTTTACATAATTATGCTTGGCTGTTAAGAGAGTGTCATTCTTTCAAGTTTACTGTTTTTTTCAGTTCTTCAAAGAATAAACACAATTGAGTTGTGCTAACCTGTGCACGCGTCCAAAAGTAGAAAAACCATAATTACACTTTGAGGTCTTTTAGCTGGCGGCGGCAGAGGTTTAACTGTCACGTACCGACGTGGCCAATTTTTCATAGCGGGAGCAGGTGGTAGTAACTTGTCACACAGTTACGTGATTCTGATTAGTGCTGCTTCTATATTACTGCTGGAAAAGAGCTTAAACTGTGCGTGCCGTTTGGCACACAATATTCCAATGATATTTTATTTAGTCACAAATATTATACAGTAGCCATACGTGATAACGCTGGAACGGGATACAATGCAATTTCGCGAATTTAGTCGAATATATCGTTCCAAGTTTGAGAATTCGCCTCAATAAAATGAATAGAATTGTTTGTGTTTAATACGGTAAAAATACGGTAAGAAATACGGTAAGAAATACGGTAAGAAAATACGGTAAGAAAATACGATTCAATATAAGATTTGACGAAAAATATTAATTTACTCCTTATGTATCAATGTATCGAGGTTTAAACAATTTATGGTGCCTTGAATTTTATAAAAAAGTAAAGAAAAAAAAACGTTTCTTATTTTTGCATTAAAACTATGGCGACATTTATGCCCGAGAAATCGGAAGTGACATTTTCTTTCACTGTCTAAGTTAAGACATAACTTTAAATGAATAACTCTTAATACATCACCTACCCACTGATCTTAACACAAAAAGTGCTCGAGAAGTATTAAGATAATTGAATTTTGTTAAAATACTTTCGTAGGGCGTTTGGTGAAATAACGCCTTAACCTGTAACGTTAACACGAGTTATCTTAGCAAACTTGGATCATTTTAACACTTTTGGGAGCACAACATATCGCGATTTCCATTTATTTTACCTAACAGTCTACCCAATTATCTAAACAAAATTCAATTATCTCAACACTTCTTTAGCACTTTTAATAACATTTTTGAGTACTTTTGGTGTTCAGTTAACTGCTTAGGTTGTACACGTAACGTTTTTTGTAATTTAATTTATTTTTTTATATTTTGCGAGACTTTTATCGATTGTGCTTTTAAAAATGTGATTGTTCTTCGGGGGTTAATCCCAGCTTATACATTTTTATGATGACGTTTATTTTTATTTTATTTTCAAAGTAACGTAGGGATACCTCGTAAAGTGCCAATTGTTCCAAGCTGCACGGAATTTAATAATCAGACGCCACTTACTCCTATAATCCTATACAGATATAGTTCGACTTTCTATTTTTGGATGAAAATTCGATATTGAAAATTTAAGCCTTAAAAGTAGATTTAAACTATGGAGATCTTGCACTTGGTGAAAGGCCCCAACGCGTCTTAACTAGTGCGGGCTGATAATACAAAGAATTGTATCGTGCTCAAAATTGGTCAAAAATCATAGTAGCTTCACAAAAATGGCGAATTTTAAGCCAGGGTGACCACGGCAGGGTCATAAAATTTGGCCACAAAAGGAGTTCTATATAAGCGCATGTTACTATTTAGTTTGTACAAATTCAATGCTAGCTGATAATTGAAAATTTACCGGAAAACCGGAAACCGGTTAAAAATTACAAATTTTAGTTTTGGTTGAAAATCGATTGCACTCCCCCTTCATGATAAAGGCCACTTTTGAGATTATGAGTAAAAAATCATTTTCGGTGACACTGGCCCTTATTATGAGAAAGAAATGCCAATTTATGTGCAAAAAACGCCTATTTTATAAATTTTATCAAAAAATTGGCCCTTATTATGAGAAATTGGCCCTTATCATGAGAAAGCGGGCCAGGGTGGCCCTATCGTGGGGCCCTATCGTGGAGCTTATCATGAAGGGGGAGTGTAATTCGTATTTGTCAAATCAGTTCATAGCATTAAAACTTTTTAAAGTCTCAACACAAATGAACTAGCTTAAATTTTTTAGACGTTTAAAGTGACAAAAACGAGCTATTTCCATAAAAATACACTAAATTTAAATAAGACCAAGAATAGTAAAAAGATTGTTTTGAAGTTATTATTACGGTAATAAGGTCAATTTGCTGCCTATTCAGACGTTTTGGGATAAATATGTCCTACAAAAATGGTATCAAACACGTGTCCTATCAAAATAGACACCTAATTTAATAAAATGTAAATCGAATTTATCTTCATTTGGAATGTCGTTGAAAAAAAAAGTAAAATAATCACCAAAACTATATTTTCAGCAATTTCAGTTTGCAAATAAAACTTTGAAATATATAAACGCTGCTTTTTACTGATTATACATTTAAAGTAATGAAAATAAATCATCAATAGTAGACGCCCGAATCACGTAAGAACTTTAAAAAAAAATTTTTTTTTTTAAATATTGTGTTATAAATATCAAGGAGGTCTTAGTTACGCTAAATTTATAAGGAACTTATTCTAAAACACTTTATGGTTCCCAAGGTTAAGAATAAAAAACAATGATTATTTATGCGTTGGGCGTTGGGAAAATTTGGAACGTTGGCCAACGGTTGCGTTGGGCGTTGGGAAAATTTGAGCGTTGGCCAACGCTTGCGTTGGGCGTTGGGAAATAATCGACCGTTGGCCAACTTTCGCAACACTGGTGAACATTATTAGAAGTGATGTATTCTAAACGTTTCCGAATTAGTACTCCCAACCACTATTTTGCTCAAGAAGTTGATATAAAGAAAATTATTGAGGTAACTTGGTAGGCCGTCATGTGCAATAATTGAAAATTTCGATGCGTTTTGGTCCAAAAAGTGTTATGATAACCCAATTGTGTTACGATAAGTGGTGTTAATACACCCCCTGCGCAGTTATCTTTCCACCAAATTTTTCAAAAAGCGGAAAGATAACTGCACCGTCGGGAAGATAAGTGCACAATGTGTAGGCGGTTTGTCTGAAATTTCTAAATTCTTTCAAATTTTGAAGCGCAAAAATGCGCGAATGAGCTTCTAAACAGAGAAATAAGAGATAAAATGCCAAAAAAAGAATAAATTTTCTTATCATTTATCGGTGGCTACAAAAGCTCATTATTTCACTATGTGACGAAATGCCCAAGGCTTCGAACGTGTAATATGCCTCTATGGGGGTTTATCCGGCCATTTTCCCCGCTGGTCGGGAACCTGTTGTAAAAAGGTCAAACCATAGCATCATTGCCCACGCACTAAGCCTTTATCTTACAATTGTATTTAAGTGAGGAAACTTGTTGTTAAGTTTGCTACACTTTTTTAATTCATTTTTTTTCCTTATTTCTTATTATTTGTAGGGTATGACAATGTATTGTCAACATTTTCCCGAACAGTCCGTTATCTTACAATTTAAAAAAATTATGGCGTTTTCCAGCAAAAACGCCTACAAACTGCGACGCGACGTTATCTTACAATTTTCCTTCAACTTTCACTTTTTTTGTAAATTACCCGAAAAATATTTCGGGCGGAAAGATAACTGCGTTGTGTGTAGGCTGATTAACTGAAAAAATTTTCGCGAAAAAGTGGAAAGATAACTGCAGCGACGGGGCTGAGCGGAAAGATAACTGCCGGAAAGATAACTGCGCAGGGGGTGTATAGCGTTTCAGTCTGTGAACGTGTTTTGTGGACAAAATATAAAGGCCAATTGCCATTATGGGTTTGACACTGTTCAGTTTGTAGAACTATGAGCATTAGCGGGGCACCATAAAATGTTTCACAAAAATTTTTGAATCAATTTTGGCTGATTTCAAAAATATGAGAAATAAGTTCAAAAGCAGGAGGAGCCATTAATCCCCATTAATCCCCAATCCCCGTCAAAAGATTGAAATAATTGGGGTATCATTTTTTGGGTGTGAATATCAAGTCGTATTATTAAACTTCATTAAAATATCCGTTTTCTCTCCGTCTAATTTTTCACCGCTGATATCTCTTCCTTTGGCTTTTTGTTGTTATTTTTCTGAATTTTTGAATTTTTAGATAAAAAGAGAAAACCCTAATGACTTTGATTTGTATTAACTCCAAAATCGACTCCAAAGGACGCATGTTTCGACTTTTACAGGTGTTTCGAGTTTTCGTAAATCTGAATCAATTTACACCTGATTCAATTTGTATATGATTGAATTTAAAATACATCAACATTGAAATTGTGTAGTGTAAAAAATGCTCAATATTGCCGAAATAAATATAAATCGCGTCTTTTAGACCGACTTTAAATATTTTTTTGCCCTGTAAAATTTGATAAACCTAACTTAACCATATGAGAAATTCAAGGTTGACTTACAAAGCTATCTATAGCCCCTAACCAGTTATTTTAATAAAAGGTAATTAACAAATTTGGGTTATCGTAACAGTTTTTGGACAAGAACGTATCAAGTTTTCCAATTGTCTAATCACACGTCCTACACAATTATCTTAACACAATGCAATTATCTTAACACTTTTTGATTTAAACAGTTGTTAAGATAATTGATAAGATGGTTCACTTCACACCGTTTGGACAAATATCTTGCTAAACTAGTTTCAAAAATAGCAAGATAACTGCACAGGGCGTAATTTCATTTTTTCGTTAAACGAAAACGTCTTTATGCGATTTTTCCTAAAATCACCCAGACAGCCCTATGAAAACCTTGTATCCAGTATATTATTAAAGCACGTCAGAATCGGGTTATCTCAATGTTTTTTTTTTGTCAAAAATCCTAATGACTTTGATTAATATCAATTTTCGGGCAAAATGCATTTTTAATTTTGCCTCAGAGTCCCTAATTTAAAACGTTTTTCGTGGCAGATAGCTGAGATTTGTAAACTGAATTAAACATGATAGTTACAGATTACATCAAACTACCCAAAAAGTCTTTCGTACTTAAATTTCGTGTTTTGAATAAAATAAATGTTTCCAAGGAAGATGGGCGGGGTTAATCTTAACTTTTCCAGCGGTTAAAACTTTTTTATCCAAAGAATTACAAGGGGTATCAAACTAAGGGACGCCCGATTAAGGGACATAATTCAAATTAATTGACCAAAAAATCAACGTTCAGGATTTTCGATTAGTGAGTCCAAATGATATAGTCCTTGCAGCTTTTGTAGATTTGTTTTCTCAAACTTTCAGTTTTTTTTTATCAATTGAGGTAGGGTGTCCGCGGTTTAAGCTAAAATCAATACGGAAGCAAAAACAGAAAAATCAGATTATAGTATAATCACGTTTTGTTCATTTTGGAATGAGATTTGAAAAAATGAGATTTGAAATTTTTGAAAAAAATATTTTAATGATTATTCGTATCACTTTCCGCAAAATTTATGATTTTTTATAATATGATTTTTTATAACACACTTTATGGTGCTTGACTTTAACACTTACTCGTATTATTTTTCTTTAATGACATTGAGTTAAAGTCCATATTATTTAAGTTAACCCCCAAGCACGACCCCCGGACGTTTGTCCGGCCCCGGGTGAAAAAACGCAATTTATTTTAAAACCCTGTATAAAGTGGAGCTGAAACTGCAGAAAGGTGAAATATATGTACACATTTTAGATAGACAAAAACGTCAGAGCATTGATCGAATGATTATAAAACGTTTGGTAGATAATAAGTGATATATTTGTGATTTTTAATACACCGGGTGCGCAGTTATCAGGCAGGTTGGCCCCAGTTATCAGGCACCCTACGAAATTCTCTTACGAAATTCTCCGCTCGTGCTGTTATCAGGCAGTTTTTTGCATCTTTTTTCCCTATTCCGCCTACGCCCTGCGAAGTTATCAGGCACCCTACGCAGTTATCAGGCAGCTTTTTTTTGTCGCGAAACCTGCCTGCGCACCCGGTGTAATAGTTTATTGGAGAATCTATACATAAAACTGATTTTCCATCGAAACTTTCTCCGAAAAACTGAATCAATTTTGAACTTAGTAAAAAATTATTAAAATACGAAAACGTCAATTTAGATAATTTCGAAAAAAAATTTTTAATGTGAGTAAAATACAATATGTTCTCCATGAAAGTTATTATTTAACTTTTAAATCAGGAATACAGGATCCTTAATTCTAACAAAAAAAGGTCATTTTTTCTTTTAATTTCTCGATTTATTTTCACAGTATTATTTCAATTTTATGCCAAAATTATCAAATGATGGTTCAAGATAATATTTAGACGAGAATGGTTTTTCATTTCATGCAGTTGACCGCTTTGAACTGGATAAATAAAAAAAAATCAAGAAAACGGACTTTTATTTTGCTTACTTTAATTTACTAAAGCAAATGAAGTTGTTAAACATTAATCTAGAATTAGAGTATAGAATTAAACATATTCTAGAAATTTCTGACTTTTTTTTAAATTCTAAAAGGTCTTTTATGCTTGCTAGATATTTTATTTTGCAATGTCGATGTCTTACTGAATATAACAACAGTTTCTGAACAAAAATGTGTACAGAAAAGTTATTGCATAACAGTAAGGGTCCCTAATTTAGGGTTCTCTCGATTTGCATTGTCGATTTTCGAAAAAATTGCTCATCGAGAGAGACATGCTCACCGATCGAGATATGCTCAAACTTTGAAGTTTAATTTCTATTCATTTTTTGTAGTCGAATTTTGTCTTAATTGATGATTATGATGCAGTTCTTATTCATATTTGATTTATATGAAACTAGCGGTTTAAATAATCAAAGCTTATATTATTGAAGGTCAGTGCATTTTTAGCAAATAAGTGCTAATTTGATCATTTGTTTCATAGTGTAAAGTTCTTAAGTGGCGGTGAATTTTGGACTTTTTCACCCAAGAATTCGAGAAACATGGTTAGTAATTTTTCAGGTTGGCAATTCAAAAGTGAACTTTTAACTAGCCGGGAAACCGGGAAACGGTAGCAAAAAGTGTTATTTTTTCACTTATTTTTAAAATAAAAATCTTCAATAAATATTGTCATAGAGTACATTGGCGATAAGATACATCTTGTCTAGTAAAGTACCGGTTTAAAAATATATGAAGCCTATAAAGTGCTAATAACTTGAATTTTACCGATTATTTATAGGTTCTAAACAAATCGTTAAGTCAAAAGCAAAGTGCGTATTAAAAAAGAAGACGTCGCTAAATTTGAATAATGACCAAAATAATTATCGTTAGTATACAAAAATGCTAATTGCGCTAAAAAGTATTTGAATGCTTTCGTATCTCGAATTCAGATTAACCCCAAAGATTTCAAAATTGACTAATTAGAGGATGTCGAAAGTCGCATATTATTTCGACATATTGTGTCGCAAAGTCAATTTTCGGTATTCACCGTTAAAGTCATAATCACCGATAAAAAAAATCGACCAAGAAACGCGTATTAGACCGACCACAACTGGAAAAAATTCGGAAAAAATAACTTCTACAACTCCATCTAAATATACGCCACCTAGCTACAGTATTTAAAACATAAAAGTTATACTAACCACGTCGCCTAAGTATTACGTATTAGGCTTACCTCTACTTAGCCGACCTGGTAGTTTAGTGTCACATCGGATGGTTTGCTAACTGCAAGTTAACGGTACAAAATATTTCCCCTTCAAGCCTGGATTTTAAAAATGGCGGCCATAATATGCAACAAATCAAGTCAAAAAGCCATGTTACCAAAATTCTCATCACATATCTCAAAAATCAGAATAAAATTCATCCCTGTACTTCTCAATATCACGTGGTATAATGAAAGTGGGCTAAAACTGACAAAACTGGTTAAAAATCACTTTTAAAGACAAAAACTGCACTGGTATTTTTTTTGCATTTTCAAAAATTGTTTCTGAATCCTAGTGAGTTTTCACAGAAATATTTTCCGTAACTCAAATATCTTGTAAAAATGCGAGGAACGGCTCCGATTAAAGCTTTATTTATGACCTAAAATATAAAATAATGGGTTTATTAAATTAACTTTATTTAATGTTCAGGCAAATTCGTTTTTTATCCCCAAAACTACCGTTTGAGTTTCCCATTCTGCGACAAAACTTCTGAAAAAAGTCGTACTTGTAAAACATATCTGATAAAAGACTTTTTTTTGGTTTTGAGAAGTCAACTGAAAGCAAGTTTGCGTAACACGTTTGATGGCGGCAAAGATGGTGTAAAAATCGTGCTATCTTTCACTAAAATCAGACGTTTAACAGGCCTTTAAAGGTTATCGTGTGGAAGTGACGGTTGTGGAATATTTAACGTAGCTCTACACGGTAATTTATCCAGACGAATGAAATTCACCTTCTATTTTAAAATACGATGATTTTGAAATACGAGGATATAATCGTACGGTAAAGTTTTAATTGTTCATAAGTATACACGAAAGAAAAGATATTTTTACTAAAATATTTTTTGAAAATGTGTACACTACGTGCGCCGTCATGTTTTCGCACTAATAAGTATCATACCAATCCCCTACGCATTGCGCTGTTATGTTTGTAAAATGAAATGTTGTAATTTTAGGAAAAAACGCACAATTACCTTATTTGGTAAACTTTTTTTTGGAAAAAATAAGTTTGTAGCAGGTCTAGCAAGGGCGTCCAAAAAGATTTTGACGGTAGCGGAGACAGTTGATATTTACAAATATTTGGCTGGACAAAGTTCATCCAGAACCTGGGACAAATTATTTGATGCCTTTTTTGTTAAATTGAAAAGGGGATAATCTTACGATGCCAAAAAGCGATTTAATTAAATCATATCTTGGAGTCGGATGCTATCGACCTATTATAAAAACATTTTATGCAACTGTAATTGTACGAGTCTTGTTAGTTTCAGGGCAGCTTATTTTTATTTTGGATTACGGCAGGCCAGGCCATTTTTTCTGGGTGATGCTGAACTCTGGGTCCAAAATAAAAATTTACTACCCTTTCGAGCTCTTAAATGAAAATGAGCTGTCCGAAGGAGGGCAGTCGAGCTCAAAAATAACAATGAGCTGACCAGATTCGACCCCTCCAGACGAAAAATAAAGATAATTTGACCACTCCGACTGACCAGCCAACCAGCTGTTGTCCAACCCTAACTAAAACATTAATTGCTTAGTTAAAAAAAATTCAAACTTATTAATTAAGAAAAAATTCAGTTTATACGACTTTTATAAACATAAACATCAGTTCTAAAATTTATAACTTTTAAACCAATATACCGTACAGTATAAGCATGTATTGGTTACTAGATTCATATGCTTATAGTTTCAATTTTTCACAATTGCTTTCACCAGGCACCATAAAGTGTTTTAAAATTACAAAACATACTAAACCACTGATATAAAATTAAGCTGACCAAATTTAAAATAATTTTTCATGAGTAAATGATATGATTTGATTATATGTGATAATGTGTGATAATATATTTGTGATAATATGTGATTATATGATAATATAAATTATATCCCGCGTAGGACGAAAGAACTTCCAAACTTGAGGAAAAAATGTAAATGACGAAAATTTGTAAAATGTATTTTTTTTAACCACGTAGACTGATAAATTCAAAAAAAGAGAAAATTTCTCAACGTTGATTTGAAACCACTGCGGTTTCTAATCGAATGAAATAATTCAATAAGAAGTCGCATGATAATTTTTAGTATTTTCAATGTTTCACTTTTGAGCAGCAATCGGCTAATTATTTCAAAAATGACCTTCAAATTGAGTCAGTCTAATTATCAACCTGTAAAATACCAACGATAAAAAACAATGAGACCAAAAAAGTGGGCGCGAGGTAATTTCATTGTGCCAAATGGCGTTAAATGAAGAAAACACTTGAGAAATCAAGGTTCAAAAAACTGTACAAGTTTAATCGTACTTAATTCTGAGGCGTATTATGGTCCGCGTGTCGGATTAAGGTTAAATTGTTAAAGCTGGTATTTCACATGTATGAAAGGACACTTCCGTTGTTTCAAAACAATAAATCCATTTTGCCCAAAAACAGCATTTTAATTTTCCGGACAAGAAAAATAGTACTTTTTCATTTAATCCACGATTATGGCCACAACCTCTTGTGAATTTTGATGAATATCTTATTCTTTATTCCTATGGGGGAAAACGTGTGATTTTGGGCGAAAGTCAATAATGCTCACAAAATCACGGAAATCACAAAAGTTTGAATCACAATCACACTGTGATTGACAAAACAAGTAGAAGTGCTACAGGTTTAGCCTCATGAAAATTGGCTGTGCGTTTCTAGAATAGAGCAATTTTCTTCTTTTTTCTTGCAATGGGGTGTTCCTATTGGCCAATATAATTTTAAAATATGCCGACACGGTATACTAGAAACGCGCAGCCGATTTTCATGAGACTCAACCAGTACATCCCTTGCGTTGTTATCTTGTCACCCGCTATCTTGCAGACTTTCCCGTTGGTTATCATGCATATGTCTGAGACATCATGTCTCCGTTTGGTTCTTTGCGGATTTTTTTCTTGCAAAAGTTGTAAGTTAACGGCGCAGGCCGTGTAGTTAATTTATCAAACATAATCGATAAAAAAGGTTTAAAAATCAAGACTATTTAGGCGTCACTGCGTCAGTCTCAGCGCCGACACACGATATGTAAAATAGAATTTAGCATTTCAAACTTAGCATATTACGAGTTTTTTTTACAAAATTAGTTAATATTTTTTCTGGTAAAAAATCACTTTCGAAAGGCATGGCCTCAAATGTGCTGTAGAGTATAATATCAACAGAAAACGCTAAACAAAAATATGGCAATTCTATAGACTAACTCAATTTGAAAACAAATTATGGTGCCCAAAAAAATTATTTTTTCGGTAAAATACCAATTTAATACAGCAAATGGGGAAAAGACCTTAACTAACGCAGGATTTATTAAAGCGTGATAAGGGATGGTCAATTTTCATTTATCTCTTATAGTTCTCACTTCCAGTACGGAAACTCCGCAGTTTCACCAAATTAGGGCCACTTTTGCGTAAAAGACTATGACTCATAGTGTGAGTAAGGACGAAACAACCAAATGTTCTAAAATTTCTTGGCAGATAGTTGCTACAAATTAACTTTTAAAATAATAAAAAAATGCAATTTGCATTTTCCAGAAAATATTGTTCGAACTTTTCCCTAAACAATAACCTCATTGGCCGGAGCAAAAACAAAGTGTCAAGCCGAAACAATGAACATAAATCGAGAATAATCATAATATTATATTTTATTTTGACGTTTAATTATTTGGCCAAAACATAAGTGCGTTTTTTTTTCCAACCCGATTTTCATTTCTTTTTTGGGTTTCACGAAAACGTCTGGTCGTGGGTAGCCGTGAGCACACCGCCATTAGTGCATGTTTTTTTGCTTTTGCGAAAATAAAATTTATTAAAAAAATATAAACTTGTCACAGTCGGACATGCTCCCGGGGCACGTCAAACGAGCGATTTTGAGCTTTTGAGTTTTTTCTGCTCTCTTGGATACATATAATATATATATATCAAAGTCATTAGACGGATAAAACCGGATTGTATGTTTTTACAGTAAAAAAAATAAGCGTTTTGCGTTTTTTGGCATGATGCGTAAGAGCAGCAGCAAAGACAAAAATCGCACGCCCAAAAAGACGTCATTTAGAGAGCCGACAAAAGAAAAGAATGGTACCGCGCCCAAAGCGGAAAAGGTATTTGTGAAGCATGCGGTATTCTGCATACATCTACTAATTTTTTGTAATAGTTAAAACTTATTTTTGAAAAACTTTTTAAATATATAATATGTTTCCTTCAAAACACTTTCACAGATCATGAGCACATTCCGGTCTTTTTGTAGAAAGAAAAAAAAATCATGCGCCCTAGCCGCTTCCGTCCAATTTTTGTGACGATTTTGTAACATATAATTTTAAAACATATGAGACAAATACTTAAAAATTGAAAAAAAACTTGTTCGACCGCCTTTTTAAGTGAAAATCCTCTGATTTAAAACCAATACTATGTTTGAAACCCATGTTATATTAGTACCATATTGCCGGCTTTCGGTTACTGGCTCATCTAGACCCATTTTAGGGAGATCTATCAAAATGACCGCTGATGCGAGCTATAATAATTCTAGTGCTTTATGGTAGTTTTTCCCCAACCGGTTGGTTTTAAGCGGCTCTAACTGTCAAAATCAGAAACAAAGTGGTCAAATACCCATAGTATTTGACCTACCCATGTATAATAATTAATATTACCAAGGATAAGAATCGTCCGGTACGAATGTCGTCATTCAGAGAATCGACAAAGGACAAATCTAATACAAACGGAAACTCTGAAAAGGTATCAAATAAATGTTCTTCGTGGTGTCCAAAAAATGTCGGTGGTTGAGGGCCTCAACTTGAGGCGGTTCAAAGTCCAACTATTTTAAGGACCGGTCATAGGAGTTGTTTACAAAGTCAACAACTCCTTAGACCGGTCCTTAACGTTATGTACAGTGTATATCTAGAACATCAATGTCTGAGTTTATATGTCTGTCTGTTTTTTTTTTCTGTCTGAAAAACCTGATCGAAATAATTTATGAAACGAAATTATTTATGTCAACTACACCATCTAACCATTTAACAAAAAATCCACATTGGGAATAACACCATTTATGTTCAAACTTTTTCAATGTTAACGCCTACGCATTAGTTGAAAACCTTTCGAAAACCCATATTCCCAGTCCGACCAACCAAAAAGAAACCCATTTTCGGATTCTACGCACACAAATAGACCACAGCGCTAATTTCGAGTAAAATCAGCTGGTCTATGCGCACAACCTACGTTCAGCTCATTTAAAATAACAGTTGGCATTTGAAATAAAACTTTTTTTTCAAAAAATATTTCAAATGGTTAGGTGATGTATTCAGCGCTCATAGTTAAAATAACCAAAATTCCTTTTTTCCTAAAAATTTCTCAAGTCCGTTTGTTCTGTCGATGAAATTTTTTTCTCAACTCACATAACCACGGTGGTGTCACCATCTTAACATTTGAAATAACAGTTCGCATCTGAATGAAAACTTTTTTGGAAACTTGATGTTAATTCAAATGATTATGTGATTTACGTGATGTAACAGTAGATTACGAATTTAAAACAAACATGATTTGGCGCAGGAGAGCCATTTTTACTTGGAAAGCGCTCTTTACAAAAAGTTGTTGTAATACTAAAAGCAAAACACCATACCTCCAAATTTTGATACCTATTAAATAATTTTAGAACAAATTACGGTGCATGAAAAATTTTACTTAACATTGTATCTGTCTCTAACATAAAAAAATATACACAGCCCTTACCCAGTTATGTTAACGCCCGTTATGTTAATAGATATGGGCTATATTAACAGTTTTTGGACCGAAACGTATTGTCCTTTCGCTCCAATCTACCCAATTATATCAATAACCACCCACGCACTATCCAGTTATTTTAACAATTTTTGGGTTTATTGACAAGTTTTGCTCGGTAATGAAATACGCTCAGTTAACTGGCCAATTTTTAATATAAAATAACTCGAGGAGAAAATTTTTTTCAGGGCAATAGTGTAAATCCTAATTTTTTTTGTCCAAGCAATTTTAAAGTGTGCGATCTGATTTAGAAAAGCCAAAAATTATGCAAAAACGAATATTTAACTTATTAAAACCCTTATGTAAAACCGAAAAGAATTGACTAAAGTGTTTCTAAAGTTTGTTTCTAATAAAGACGGATTTTTTTGCTTATAACTGCGAATCACTCGAAAAAGATAAAAATCAGTGAAAAAACGGGGGTAATATGTATCTGATTGCTCAAGTACGACGCTTTCGGGAATAGTTGTGGGCGGCGGGATGAATATAGAATTAGAACTTGCGGGACTCCTAAAAAAACTCACCCGGTACCTCCGACTACTCTCTGACATGCATAATGATAATCCACGATTACAAATGTTTCAAATTATTCAAAAACGAAGTAAAAATACGAAATTAAATTCGACTGATATACTTTTGGTACAAATCGACGTCTTTACTGGGGGAAAATATCGAAAAGACTATTATTTAAAATAACGAAAAATGTCGATAAATACCGATGCGGGTCCCGCATTGCGCGCAGTCAAAAATCAAATTGAAAATAATTGACAAAAAAGCAAAATGATTTACTACTAGATGAATTTTGAAACACGTATTTTTTAACATATTATGGCGTTTCGTTAAAAACAGTAGGTACCGTTTATGATATACGAATTGCCTATACCGGTATTAAAACTTGTTTTTAATAATTTGTGGTCGTTCAGACATAAGCTCCCTTAAAGTGCACTTTTCAAATTCAAACAAACGTTTGAAAAAAAAAACAATGTTATGTTTTGAACTTTTGTTTTCTAAAATGTACCGGTACTGAAACTCACGGGGTTATCAAAACTAACAAAAGCGCGTCGGTTTCAGGATCAACTCGCAATATGTGCACAACGAAAATTTTTGCCGTAATTGTTAAAAAAATATTGGTAAACAGTTTTGCTTTTTTATCCTAATTTGCGTAATATGGCTAAGATTCCAAAATAAAAATTTGCGGTTTGAAGCTTCAATAAAGCCTCGTTAAGTCGTTAACAGTATTGCAAGAAAATGGGATTGGATACGCCAAAAAATGCTATTTTTCAGCATATTTTCTTTTTTTGCAATTACTCTCCTGATTGGCTAAAAGATGGGGCCCCACAATTTACTCACCACAACATGAAAAACGGACAAATGATGAATCTGGGAGAGCAATATGGCTACCGCTAAGCGAATAATGGGTCAAATGCTCTCTGCCTTAATTAGGTCCAGATTTCTGTACAGTCCAATTTTTCATTGTAAAACAACGTAAAAACTGTCTCTACAAATAAAGAGCATTATCATTGAAAAACTTCGACAAAATTCTCAAATGGTCAATTGATTATTTCGTTTTTTTTTATCAATTTTATTTTTAGACTTCATACGATTCCGATTCTGGTTCCCGATACAGCCGGGACAATACGGCTGGCTACATTTCCGAGAAAGACCTGGCAGAACTGGCCGAAACATTGAGTCCCGAATTTCGACAAATGCGAAATGAAGAAAAAGAAGAGCTGAAGGTAATTTTTTTGTTTGCAATTTTTTGCCGGCATCTAAACTGTCGGAAAATTACTGAAAATGCTGAACCCTGAAAATGATGGAAATTATTCCGCCGTTTGTTGGTCATTTGCGCGTTTCGCCAAGATCTATATTAACCGCAATCGATCTGTGCCTTAATAATCGATTATATTTAAAATTGGTCAAATTTGTACTTTTTTAAATTTTTATAGAGTAAGTTTTATAAAGTTTATAGAGGGTTTGGTATCTGATGATTAAAAAAGGTCTGCTTAAAATTTATGGTCCGCCATTATTTTAGGCACCATAACGTTTTACTTCAAATTTGTTCACGTCAAATTTAACGTCAAATTTATCAATACACAGGGTACGCCGTTATGGTTCACAAAAAACTCCAAAAATAGTGAAACATAATGGCCCGAGCGTGAAAAAGTGAAACATAACGGCCGCGGCGTAGAGCTTAACATATAAAAATATGTATTACCGGAAAATATATTGTCAAAAAAGTGAAACATGACAGCACGGAGTCCGTGCCACGGACGGTAAATGGTGAAGCATAACGACGCACTCTGTATAAGTCTTTGTCCTATAAGATTTTTGGGTTCGAGAAAAACATATCGCGACTGTATGTATAATACACTTATAACAAGACTTTTTATGGTGCCCAAACAGAGATCGGCATCATTTTACTATCTAGGATTATCGCGTTTTATGGGTTATTCCGACCAGGGCTCGGTACGAATGGCTTTTTGCACATGGCTTGGTTTCGCTTTTTGTAAGCCAGGCCAAGCCAATTTTTTGGGAGGGTCAAAAAAGCCAAACCAAGCCAAGCCAACGAAAATGCCTGGCTTTGCCGAGCCCTGATTCCGACAGCGCTAAGCTGTTTTCAAAAAATTTGTCTTCCCTTTTAAAGCGCCAAAACGGGATTTTTACAGGAATTTTTCATCAATTTTAATAAATAATGCGTCCATGGAAACCCGGAAAAACTCACGGTAGAAATATTAATAGGGTGTTGTATAAAATATAATTTTTTCAGGATTTGAATAATCGATTCGCAACCTACATCGAACGCGTGCGCTACCTCGAGCAACAAAATAAACTTCTCGATGCTCAATTGCGGCAAATAACGGTTAAATATGATTCAAATCTGCCGGAAATCTACGTCAATGAGCTGCGCCGGTTAAGGCAGATTACCGAAACCCTAAATAATGACAAATCACTACTCGACTCAGAATTAGAAAGGCTTCGATCTGATGTTATGGATCTCAGACAAGAGTAAGTCACAACTTAAATATATTTTTATGGGGTACTGCGGTACACGGGGTCGCCAAATAAGGACGATGCATCCGAAAATTAACTCCCAGGGGGAAGTGCGTGTATATAGACCCGCAACTTGTTTTTTTTCGTCGATTTAAAGCATTTGGGGGCCCCGTAGGGCAAAACGGGTATTGCTGACCCCCCATCAACTTTTCGAGAAAATTCGATTGACGGTATTTTTTGCGTAGGTTGGAGATTTTAAAAAGCTCTCTAGGGGCCCTGGTGGCCCAAATTAATTTCTGAATAGTCAGATCGACGTAGATTGACGAGCGCTACAATTTGGCTTTTTTTGAATTATTGCGAATTATTTTGAATTTTTTAAATGCGTGTTTATTTACACACATTTTCCCCTTACGGGTTCCCAAAAACTCTTTCCCCCTGAGAGTTAAGTAAATTAAAAAAAGAACTCAAATTATTGTAACTTGAGGTAAGGTAAAAACACTAAAATCGCTCTGTCCTTAGCCCTATTTTAGCCAAACAATAGTCGGGTCGCTATATAAGGGTTGGTTTTTCCATAGACAAAATCGGCACTCATTTGGCGACCCCCTGTATACCGAACAAACTTAGTATGATTAAGTGAAAGTCTTAATTGAAAACTAATAGACCTTCATGTATTGTTCATTATGAGGCCAAATTCGAACTGGATAAAAATTTTAAACCAAAAAATACCAAAGTTATTGGGAAAGTGAATTAAAGATACAAAGTTAATTAAATATACAAGTCTTTAAGATAAAGAATAATAATTTCAATGAATATGGTTTTTTTTAAGTAGTAGAGATATATTTTAAAACATATTATGGTGCGCAAACATAAATTAGTATAAAGAAAACTTATAAAAATGCATTCAGTTGATCTAATAAGCAAAAACGCGTCACTTTTATTTCTAAATCGTCAAGTACTGTTTATCAACGTATACCGGTATGGTCCATACCGTATGGACCATACCGTATTGTAATTACAAAGAGAGATTATCGAAATAATATAAGCCTATCCAAAACAAATAAAAAAAAACAGCAAATTTCCCGAATTATTTGCATTATGGCTGCAAAACGGGGGAATGTAATTTTAGCCATCATTAATCGTGGTTTTGGGGTTACAAAAATACACTTTTTGGTCAAACCACGTAAGTGGGTAAATTAGTATTGTCTATTTACACGCACTTCCCCCTGGGTGCTAACATAGAAACGGTAATAGCTTTTTTGCTTAATGTTTTGTTGTATCGAAGCGCATAGTTATCTTGATTTATTCAATAATGAACATTTAAAAACAATTTATGGTGCTTTGCATTTTTCTTATTTTTCCACATTTGCAATCAAAAATAAATTAAAGCTCAAGTAAAGATTGTGGCAATAAGTTAAAATTACTATCTTAACAGTCATGCGCATATTGGGTAGCTAGCTACCCATTTTCACTTTAATTCTAAATTAAAAGAGAACGGTTTGTGATAATTAAAAACCGACAACGGATTTGAAATAAAAAAAATATTTCACGTTTTTATAGGAGAGAAAAAATACTTTTTTTTAATTTTCGATACTTTTTCGTCCGTCGAGGACGCGGGTTAATTCGGTTAAAGTTGCAAATCACCCAAGTAAGAGAAAAATAACCGGGCTTCAAAATAAAATAAAAAGCAAACAAATCCGTTCATTGTATGGCGCGCTATAAAAAAGTGGGTAGCTAGCTACCCTAGATGCGCATGACGGTTATAATAAACTCGATATGCATGACTGTTAAACAAGGATTGAACAAATAAATTAATACTAAAATCACCAAACTCCAGTTTAAATCACCCATTTACGTAATTTCCAAAATTAAAAAAAATTCCGAAAAAAGATTTTTAGGGGTTAACAGAAAATATTTTGTCGTAGAGCTACGAAAGTAACACAAAAATTACAACGGAATGATATTGAGACCTGAGTTCTTTCCAAATTTGCATACGTATGTAAATACTAAACATGTTCCGATTGCTGGCCGCAATTTATGTCACACTAATACTTTCGAATAAAATCGTACCAGAAACGCTGACAAGTTAAAAGCGATTTGGTATTATTCGTTAACATGCTTATGCAATGCGATTGATCTTTTAAGAAAACACATCTCTTTTGCGTTTGACGTAAGTGTATAGAAGATAATCAAATTAGTTGAACGGCGACGTTGTTAAACTTTCGGATGACCTTAAAAGCGCTGTAAATATAATGCAAAAACCCTTAAAGGACAGAAAATAACTTCAACAGATTAGTTGTTCAAGTTTAATCCGATTTTACACTTCTGACCCGTTGTTCCCCTCAATTACCGGTATTGATGTGTTCTAAAAATAAAAGTGACTCGAGTTTTTTAATTCAAAAAAAGATTTCAAAACTGCGTCTCATATTAGGACAGTGTCCATATTTAATATAGTTTTGGTTCATATTGAAAGATATTTTCTTGAGTATAAAGACACTAAAATACAGCCGTCGTCTACGGAAATTAAAGCCCCTAAACTTAATAAAATGCCTAGAAGTTAACAAATTTGATGGAAGTTAACAGTCAGCTGTCGTCAACTTTTCAAATTTTAGTTAAAACACTGTATACTAAAGTTAACAAAGTTTTCAGAGGTTAACAAAATTCCCGGAAGTTAACATATTTTTCACCCCATTTTTGTTAACTTCCGCAGACAGGTGGTGTAAAAAATTTCGACTGACAAAAAATGTACGTACTGTGCACTGTAAAGGTCAATTTTTCATGAGATATGTTTTGCGCAGTACCCAGTGAACAGTGCGGGGTTAATTTTATTTTGCATCCAAAAGGAAGCTACCTATTGGGTACTGGCGTGGGTCGTCGGGTTGTCACCGAGCTCGACGCGGGTCTTACCATAGATAAGACCGAGTACTGTTTCAAACCTACAGGCAAAATTTTCTCGGTGACACTTTTTTTCTCACTCCAGTAGTACATATGAAAAAATTCCTTTTATGATAACAAATACCAAATTGAGTTTTTATAGTTTTGTACACATTCAGTCGATTTTATATTTTTAAAAAAATCATATTTAGGCACAATTCGGCAGTTGGCGAACGCGAAGAGCTTGAGCGCGAATTACGCAATCTTCGAGAAAATGTTGACGAATGCACGTTAACCCGCGTTGATCTGGAACGAAAACTGTTAACGCTCAGGGAGGAACTGGAATTCGAAAATATGGTTCACCAAGAGGTAATAATTATATATTCTTTATGATAGTTGACTGAAAAATTTTCGAAAATGTTATTTAAATACTTATTGGTAATTTGAATTGTCAACTTTAACCTTTATTTGAGGAATTTCATTAAAAATGTTGAAAAGTGTAATTAATATTATAATCGCAGAGCTGATTAGCTTTTTAAATATGTGATATTATTTACAAAACATTTTATGGTGACTAAAAAAAATTTAAATTCTAAGTTTATATCAATTTAGCAATAGCACAATAAATAATAATTAAACTCTAGCTTTAATGTCAAATTATAACAGATTCCTTTTCTTATTTTTATATTATTTTGTATATGAAAAACCTTACCATTAAAAATAACACTTTTGAAGTTATTAATAATAAAAGTGTTGTTTTAAATGAAAACAAACGGTCTGACGGCCGGACTCTGGCCTATTTTTGTATGTAGGTTTTATTATGATGGGTTGAACAAGTAATATGGGTTTCAAATGGTTTACAATTAGTGCGTAGGTCAAAACCTTCAAAAATGTTAGGCGTAAAAAGTACAAATACAAATTGTTATTTCAAATGAAAATTGCCATTTAAAAGGGTAAGGTGGTCTGAAATTTTGGCCCGGACTAAGGGTACTTGATTTAAATTTAATATAAAATGGGATTAAAATCTTTAAATTTAGGTTGTGAATGAGTTGAAGGCGCAATTGGTGACGGATCACGTACGAGTACAAGTTGATACTCACGGTCCCGATATGTCCGAACTGTTACGTGATATTCGGTCACAATACGAATCAGCCGCAAAGAAGAACCGCGAAGAGGCCGAGGCTTGGTACAATTCGAAAGTAAGTTTAGTATTAATTATACTACGCCGTTAACCGTCGACAAAAATTGGCCCACAAAGACGCCATTTGACAGCAGAATGACCTGCTAACGGCTTCATAGGCACTTTGTCGGAAGAATCCAATATTTAGAATCCAATAGTTGACCGCCAATTAGGTGGTTGATGGCTAGCCGGTTAACGGCACAACGTGTGTATATTCTATGCCGGTATACAGTATAGATAACGATATACAACAGGTCATTTTCCAACAATTGTTATTTCCTATCATTTTTTTGTTGTTATAAATATAGTAAATTTTTATGATTAACTCTCAGGGGTAATTTCGCGGAAATTTGCACGAATTTTTGTCGACTCATTTTTGAGAGCTTTTTTGCCAAAAAAAATCTGAAATTTGCCAAATTTTGTGAATGCGTTTTTCAGAGGTACTTTTTGGAGTCATTAAAAACGATACGTCTGTTTTAGACGGAAAAACGAAATGGTTATAAAATTAAGTCTGGCTGAGCAAAACGAATTTTAAATCTAGCCCCTTATCCTAACATATTTTTGATCTTGAAATAATCTTAATTTTTTTCTTCTAAAATCTTCTCTAAAAATTCTCGAATGTCAAAATGGTCTCATCCTAACCATCTGTTAAATAACGAACATATAGACACCCTTAGTGCCCATTGACTTAACTCTAGTGCGCTCGGTGGGCCCAATTACGCAATTTTATTCAGCGTCTTTAAAATTACGTAATACTTATTTTTTTATTTAGCTAAACGACCTCAACAACCAAGTGTCTCGAGATGCGAACCGTCTGAAAGAGTCGCAATCCGAATTGACGGAATATCGAAACAATTTGAGTTCATTAACAGCTCAAATAGAAGCACTTCGATCGAACAAGGATTATCTCGAGCGGCAATTGGCTGACGTTGAAGACAGGTACACAAAATCGGGGGGTTGTAGGGTGTTTAAGGTCGAAATGCGTGTTGGGACTCCTCCAGAGAAAACTTTGGTACTGTTGGAACTTTTTTGGGCCTTTGAGGAAAAATGGCCAGGTGGGTCAAAAAAGGTCGGATAAGTGCTGAGTGTATAATTGCACACTAGGGTGCGAGCAGTTAAAATTCAGAGCCTTCAGATCACTTTGAACGTTTGCACATCGGATTCAGTATCTTCCACTGACCAAAAATGTTTTTATTAAAAATTCCTAACCTTTTCTCAATGTTTTTTACAAACTTAAAAAAAATTCCGTAATTGTACAACTTGGACTTTTTCAGTGTAGACCGTCTAGATTCTAGAGCCTAGAGGATTTACATGTCAAAGTGTTACCGGGAGTTTTCAACGCATCCCAGCAACGCGGAAAAATGCTGTATGAAAATGAGACACGCCCATTTTGTTGTTTGGTTTTTGCGGGATTACAGCTTTGGTCGAGCATTATTGACTTTTGACGAAATTTTCCGCGGTGTATTAGTGACGAAAACTTTCAATGATTTTAACCAGAAAGGACTAGACCAAGTATCCCGACAAGTGTTTTGCTCAAAAAGTGTTAACATAATTGAGTTTTGTTAAGAAAATTGCAAAAGCTGCCTTAACTTAGCGGAGACAACTATTATTTGAATCATTTTTATTGACCCATCCCAGTTGAGATTGAGGTCTTCAAAAAACAATTTTACAGGCCAACTTTCTAGGCACCATAAATTGTTTTAGAATATACTCAATTTAACTAAGATTTCGCTCTCAAAAGTCGATCTCATTTATAGCTACTACCTTGACACAGTTTTTGGCGGTGCGTCTTTTACAAGTACCCATATGTTTATACCGCTAATATATAAGTTTATAAGTAATTTAAATTCACTAGACAAAAAACCGGTGATTTAACCGAGAGCGCACTCGAGCGCATCTACGAAACTTCGACGGTATATCAGAAAGGTTTAGGCAGTCCTAAATCTGAAATCTCAAGTGGGGTCTTCGCCGGGCCTAATTATTTTTTTCCCGATTACCGGAAAAATACCACATTTTCGGCGATTACCGGCGAATGGTACATCGGACAAATTTTTAAATCATCTCATCGGATGCGCAATAGTTTTTTACTATGGGTCCAACTATTTGTCGGTAAAAGTCACATACTTGATTTTTGACGAAAATTTCCCGGTCTACCCCTTAGGTATAGACTATACTGTACAACTCACACATATTTTATGTAAATTATAGATAACAATACATGTAATCTATCCGGAAACCCAAGATTTTGGCGTAAAACTAAGAGGCGTCCTACAAATATTAGCACCAGAGAGCTACATAGCAACGAATATTTTTTTCGAAACATTATCAATATTATTGTTAATTTATCGAACATTTCATGATTAATAAAAAACTTAGCAAAGCCTTATGTTACACTTTCTTTTTTTTAATAACCTCGGTGCAGGGATAACCCACAAATAAAATCACATAACAAATCAATACGTTAAACTTATGATAATAAACTATTTGGGTCATGAGAAAAAAATTAGTACGGCTTTTCCACGCAAGTCCGAAACCCCGAAAACGTCCCAAGTAAAATTGTAAACGCCCTATTTTCGTCTTTATTTCGATAATTTCGGCTTTACGGGCTTTTGCTGGGTTCCATAATTGATCGGTTTAAACCCATTGAAAGTTGCGTAGTCTAAAATTTAGACACTAAATGACGGAATTCACCTGACCGAATTTTTTCTAGTTTTTGTACGTTAAAGGTCTCCTTTTCAACGCTTTAGTACGATTTTTTGAATCATAGGTGTTACCATAAAATCAGTAACCGGTTGTCTATTTCTGGTTGACCATAAATTAACGTTCAGAAAAACTTAACCGCCATCGCCGATGGCCCATCGGCAGACCAAGTTAGTACAAAACCCCGATAGTGTAAATCTCTCATCGATTTTGAATTAGCAAAATGAATAAAAAAAAACAGTGCCATGTGGCACTATCGCAAGAATTAAACAGTTTAATGTCTAACCTACGCAAGCCTTTAAATGTCAGCTGAAGCTAAAATTGGGATCGAACAGACCATAGTTTCGGATCATAAATTTGCGGGGTTTTTAGAATTCGAGCAAGATAATCATTCGAAAAATCTTTCAATACTGAGCTTTAAAATTTCCGAGATTTTAACCTTGATCAGTTTTTTGAACATTCCGGCCACGAGAAATAAATGTATTAATTTTCATGACAGAAAATATGTTCTCAAGCCGCAGAGGAAACCATTTTGCTCAGAAATGTTATCGCTGAATCCATCACCAAGAAAATGACTTATCGAAAAGTTCGCTGTTTTAGATATGGCCAAATTGGGACTTTTGATAAGATCTAATCTGAGTTCGAATTCTCGGCTCTTACAAGTGCTGGTGCACCATGGTGTAGCATTCTTCTTTTTTTGCTCATTGATTTAGAAATGTGTTTTTGGTAGGTTCTAATTTTTTTCTCTATTTAGTCATGTATTAGTATTATTAGTGTTATTAATCACAAAGTGCGCAATTAACCGTCCAATTTTGGGCTGAAAGTTTCCAATTCATATGATTTAATTACACCAGATTACTCGTTATAGGGCTACCCGTTATAGGGCTAAAATCTCGTTATAGGGCTACTTTTTAAGAAACCGAAATTTCGTTATAGGGCTAATTTTATTCAATTTTTATCGAATCCTAATAAAATGATCATAAAATATGTGACTCATACCGTACAAGTCATAATTTTTCTGTGCAAACAGCACCCAAAAATCATAAAAGTAAATTTTTGGTTTAGGTCAAATCTGTTATAGGGCTATTTTTCAAAATCAATTTAGTAGCCCTATAACGAGTAATCTGGTGTACTACACATTCAGCCGTTTACAGATGATGCGCCGTTAACAAAAAAAATTTCACGTTTTTAAGCACCATAAAATGTTTTAGAATATATTCAATTTAAAAAAGAATTCGGTCTCAACATATTTGCATAAAAATATTCAAGAACAGAACCATTATATATATGAGCTATGCCAAACTGACAGTAAGGAGTAATTCTTTTTAGTGTATTTTCAAGTGAGTACGAAACTTTTTTCAATTTTGAGAGAGCGTAAATCCCACTGAATAGTCAGAGCACGAGTAATACGATAGTTTTCCCTTTTCGATAAACAAAAATTCTTTATAGTATACGTTCGTGGTTGCATTATTTATAAATATGATTACTCACTTCTTTTTTATTTCACTCGAATTCATGAGCCCGCCTCCGTTTATGCCTTTATCACGGTAGATTGATGCAAATTACCTTTATACCTCAAATTTTTCTAGATAATGCTGAAAGTTTATGATGCAAAATAACCATTTTTTTCTAGATATCGTCGAGAAATCACGTCATACCAGGAACAAATCAACTCCATGCAGAATGCGCTAGACAAGACGAAAACGGAGATGACCGAACGTCTTCACGAGTACCAAGAACTCCTGACGGTCAAATTGGCCCTCGACTTCGAAATCAACATTCACCGCAAACTCTTGGAGGGTGAAGAGACCCGACTGTCACAGGTTAGATGGGAGATATAATTGGATTTTAGACTAAACAAAATACGAGTATCAAAGAGTTAAACGGCCATTAATTATATCGGCGGGTAATAATTATATTATCTAGCGCATCAATTACCGATAATATTAACTCCCAGGGGTCACTTAGTCCAAATTTGAAGGATGCAACTAGGTTTTCTCAGAGTCTATAATATAAACGTGTACTGATACTGACAGAACATGGGGGCAATTGTATGCTATTTTACTTGGTATTCACCAAAAAGTCAAAATTTAACTCGTAGGCACAAGGTTTGATCAATAAGCATCAACAACTTCGATTCAAAATGCCTATTCACAAAAAAATCGAACCAAATTGCATCGTTCAAATCCATATGCATAACGGGCATATTTGTCTGACAAATAAATACACGGCATTTTTGATTGGCGGAAAACACATATCCGTATAAACGATTTTGCTCTTTCTTCCCTAATCAAAAAATAGCGCTACTCTTCCGTGCAGATAATATACTTATTAACCCCTTTGCTGGACCGAAACCATTATTTTCATTGCAAAAACATTGATTTTGAGCGGTAATGGACCAGGTGGCGTATTTTTTTTATGAAATTTAACCACTTATGGTTAATTTAACCGGCTGAAATCATTTATGGAAGACTCTTTATTTGTTACTTAATTTTTTAAATGTGAATTTTACAAATTTTTAATTTAAAAATGAACATTTTCCGACAAAAAATGACCACCTAAACAAAATTCAAGCAAAATGATTCTACTAAAAATGTTAACAAAACTGGACTTCACGAACATAAACGTACCATTTCTTGCCATTTCCAATAACGTTAACATGTTACATAATAAAATAAATCAAACAAAAAATAATGAAAAAAAGCAACGGTTTATTATTGAAACTTATCAGATTAGAGTTACATTTTTTAGGTGAAAAGTGTCAATTCACCCAAAATTTCGTTACCCAAAACCGATGTAATCTAAATATTTTCAAATGATAGGCTAGTGCAGATCCTAAACAAACTTGGGGCGGTCAATTCATTGTTTTCATAAATTATATTTGTAATCCAGTAAGTAGAACTGCAATTTATTTTGCTTTAGTTTCGAAGCGTTAAGTCGTGGCGACTATGACGAAATAATCGAATGATATTTGAGCAGAGTTTTTTTTATCATAAAAAGTGAAAAATGCGTTTTAAATAAGCGTCTGTAACTGAATTACAAGCAAGCCTATTGGCTCATGCTTCTTTATAGGCGCCTACTATTGGCTAGCGTCCTTTAGCCACGCAAACAACTCACCGCGCTGCTTGTAATAAGGATTTCTGAAAATTGTCTCGCGCGAGACATGTAGGTTTATGTGACCAAATACCCTATATAACCAATTTTGAATACAATTTTCAATGCAGTGTTCAAAATTGCCAAATAAGGGTCGTTTGAGCCAAAAAAGGGTCGTTTTTCGAAAAATATTATTACTCCAAATAATATAACGCAAAAACCATATTTTTATACACTAACAACAATTAAATTCGCTTATCCTGGGTTCGCCAACTAACGGTCGGATCGCCAAAAAAGCGGCGTTTTTTTTTCAAAACACAAAAGCGAGCTCTATTTGACAACTCCCTATATGAAGTTTTGGATAAAATCTTGCATTTGTTTGCGCGAAACTATTTTTCTGACAAAAACAGTTTTTCTTTTGTTCCTTGTCCGTTGCGGCAAAAACATGGAATAGTTGACCGAAACGCAACATATCGTTGATAGTACTTTCTTTTAAAACATGATTTGAATTGTGGAACGTAATTTTGTGTTTTGAATTGATCAAATTGTTATTTTAAATAATTATGTTGCCGACCGCCCCACATTTGGCTTCGATAAAATCGTGTCATTTTAAAAATTAAATTTCGTGAGTTATTTTTTTCCGCATAAATCTGAATATACTGGTACAACTGGTATATATATATATATATATATAGGTGGAAACGAACTAGTAATACAGTCCGAACTTCTTCTCCATTGGTAACAATTCGAAACAATAAAAAAATCAGGACCCTTATTTGGAGCAATAACATTTTTCTCTCTTGGCCGTGATTAGGCTCCAGCGACCCTGAACTGGCGTAAGCGACCCTTTTATTTGGTAACTCTTGTCAGCCATTTATAATCTTTTTGTCCAAGCACCATAAAATGTTTTAGAAAGACGAATTTAAGTTTAACTTTTCTAAAAAAATGATCGTTAAAAATTTATCAAACAAATTGATAAATTTGTTTCATCAATTGATTTTTATATGTTTCGCACAATTAATTATGTGCCAAATGGCACACCTAATTTCGAGTTATCTACAAAAAATAATTTGGTACAAAATGTTTCGTGTGTTTAAAGTTAGCGTTTCAAAACACGAGTTAACTTTGTCGATTTTTTTTTTGTAATCCAATTGCCGTTGGACACTTTTTAACCAATTGGATAAATGAGGAAATATAACAAAACATCGACTTTTTCAACTTTGGGCCAAAACCAATTTGTGCCGGGATCGACGTAACCACATAATATATTTCTAAGTGTTCGCATCAATTACGAACCGCGGTTTTTTCTGGTCAAAAAAAAAATGTGAACCAAATCGGCCAAACGTAAACCAATCGGAAGCGTCTGTTTCTTTCTCTGTTTCAACCGCATAACAATACATTGGCGTGTACCAATGGTTAGGGTTAACTCCCATGGTCTCACATTGACAGAGAAGATGCGTGAATATTAAACCGACAAAATATAGCCGAATATTACCGTTTATAATATTTTTTATATACAAATAATATTTTATAGCAATATAATATTGCCAATATTGTTCGGCTAAAAAAATATTCTTAACAAGATTGATGATATACCTCATCCACAGGTTAAAACTAAGACAAACAAATTCAAAGATGTTAAAATTCAAGCAAATATTATCAACTAACTAAATTAACAGTTGCTCGAATTTCTGTGCTAGTAATAGTAAAAACGCAATTACTTAGTTTGTGTTAAATTAATACGAAAATTTATACAGCAGTTCCCGATTATGATTTTCCCAGGCACCATAAAATCTTTTCAAAACTGAATCATATTTAGAAACAATATTCGTATATAAACGATTCATACACATTCTAAATTTAATATACCCCAGTTTTCAACCATACGGCCGTTGAACACCAATAATTACGTAATAAATAAATAATAATCTTTTATTTTATACAAAAAAACACGTATTGTAACAGTATGTAACTTTCCACATACTGAAAAAAATGTCTTTTACACATATCGAAAAATATGTTCTCGGAGACATACTGGAAAAAAAGTCTCCATATGTCGCCNTGCGCAATATGCGTATGTTACGTTATGCGGCATAACTTATGCCTATTTGTAATTATCTTTCATCGCCTACGCAATTTCAACCCTATTCTACACCTAGAAAATGTACGTTTATCTTTTATTTTAAAGCCTATTTTCAGTTGTTTTTCGTCATTTTAGCAAATTTTTCCCACCTTCCTATTAAACATTATCTTTCGTTTACGGTTATCTTTTATTTATTTATTTAGTAAATAGTATTTTGAAGCCGGCATTTCGTAGCATTTTAAAGAAGAAATAATGATTTGGATGATCAGGACCTTACAAACTGTTGTATTCCGAAATATTTTAGCATACTTTTACTTTTTTGGCTTTTGTTAGTAGAATATAAATTGCATGTTCCGCGAGAAACATACACTTCATATTTTGCAAAAAAACACACAGAAAAATTATGTTTTAAATAAAACTGAGCCACATTTACTGCAAAAATACCACGTTTTGCACAAATTAACTTTTTTTTAACTCGCACTGTTCATGCTAATCGTTTTATCCAAGGGGCGATAAAGCGTTCATTTTGTCAAAACTGGTTATATTCCCGTATTATGTAAAGCAGTTAAACGCACACCATAATTCGCAAAGTGAATATCAGATAAGATACTCGAAATAAAATCCACCAAAAAGCAGTTGAATAATATACATGTATCTATTTTATTATAGGTTGGCCAAGATATGGAAGACAGTGTACGTCCTAAATACGCTTTTTTTTCAAAATTAATTACAGTCTCTTCAAAGTCATTTTTTCCAAAAATCGATGCAGTTCTCAAAATAGGGAAATAAAGCGCGAAAAGTTTTGTTTTCGAACATGACGCATCGTTGAAAAAAAACTTTATTTTGTTTTATTCGATTTACACCACCTAACCAGTTATCTTAACAACGAGTTTGCTAGAAAGTGTTAAGATAATGGAAATTTGTTAAGATAATTGGGTAGATCATTTGGTATGATAATCGGAAGTCCCGATAGATTTTGGTCCAAAATGTGTTAAGATAACCCAATTTTGTTAAGACAACTGGTGTTCAGATAACTGGTTAAGGGTTATTTGACTTTTGATAATATTGCCAAAGTTCCATTTACCATATCTAAATGTGTTTTTAGAAATTGAAAAGATAACAAAAGTGTCTACTACTTATCGCCAGAATAATGAGCGGTTGAAAAGCGAAAAAAAACGTGATTGCGTTTATAAACACGTAAAATCGTTTTTTTTTTCGACAACTCTCATGTCAAAGTGCATAATAACAGTACCGAAAAAAATTGAACAAACTCAGCAGTCTAGTGTTCTGTTCATTTAGAAACAAAATTATTCAATTTGACATTCACTTTGAATAAACTTCAATTACCACTTTTTGTGGAATTTAGCGATTTCTAGTTTAGAGCAGAATTGATTATTAGGCAATTTGAGGTCAATATCAAGGGTGTTTTTTGAATATTGTCTTGTATAAAAAATTCGCTTATGAAAGCATTGTTGGAATACGTAAAATGAAAAAGAGTAATCATATTTTTAAATAATGCAACTTCCAGTTAGGGTGTCCGCGGTTAAATTTAATTGGAATCGGGGTCTGCAAATCACTTCAAAAGCCTACGCAATTGATTTAGCATCTTCCACTGATAAAAAAGAGGAATACGAATTTTAGACCTCAAATGTCCTAAAACAAATACTTATGAACTTTATTTGAAACATATTTTTAAGGTTGCGGCCCATTCGGATGCGATCAATTCCGGTCCGATGAGTCTTCGTGGATATGGTTCAGAAGATCACGATTCACGATCACGAGTTTCCAGCTACCTGGTAAGTTGAACTTTTGCTGAAATTTTACTTTTAGCAACAGGCACCAATAATTTAAACATTTGTGTAGTAAAATTATTTGTCGAGTAAAAAAATGTTCTCGTCAAAAAAAAGTAACGAATCTTGGTAATATTTTAAGGACCCACATTTTCAACTACACGTATTTGGTGTTATACCCGTCGCGTCGTATTGTTAACAAAACCGTACCTTCTCTGAAAAGTTGGAAAAAACTTTCCGTAACGGTGATTACATTTAATAATGTTGATTTTTCATATTTTTATAAGACAGCCTTTTCTAACGTAAGGGTTACTTTGCGTAATGATTAGGGAAATCAAAGTCTAAAATTTGACTATTTTCATGATATAATTATTACGAAACACTTTATGGTGCGCAAAAAATCTAATAATTTAACAAAAATAACAGCTAGAGTGTGTCGCAGTCAAGACTGACGTAGTTTAATTAAGCAATTTGATAGCATCGTAAACGTTTTTTTTACACAATATAAATTGCGTCAATTTGGACTCCGAGAGGCTGGACTCGTGAAATTTTATAAACAGGCACCAGGTCAATTGTTAAAAAATTACTGTGGAATACAATATTAACCAACCTAATTGTACTCAAAG
Organism: Oikopleura albicans; assembly: GCA_004367875.1. Taxonomy (NCBI): domain Eukaryota; kingdom Metazoa; phylum Chordata; class Appendicularia; order Copelata; family Oikopleuridae; genus Oikopleura; species Oikopleura albicans. The sequence goes on along the minus strand of SCLG01000349.1, from coordinate 13,471 downwards.
CGTAACATAACAAAGAAGAATTTCTTATTTTTTGTCCCGTTGTTATGGTAACTGGGCCAATCAAAATTGGCAGCGCGAGACAATTAAGGTNNNTTACGCTTACAATATTAATAAGATTTTCACGCACCATAAAGTGTATCATAATAGTTGTGTCATGAAAAATGGTCGAATTTAAGGTTTTGATTTCCCTTACATTATAATACAGACGACATTCGCATTTTGACCAATGAAACGGTGCCGTGTTTTTTTCAAAATATATCAAAACCTGTGTCTTCGGTTGAGAAATTAACTGACAAATATTTTTATTAGACGATCAAAATTGGTGCCTACACTAACAAAACGTATTATTTCAGACTCAAAATAATACACTCAGTCATTTTTTCGAACAAAAAATGACCGGTTTTTGTTGGTGACTAACTTTTGAACACTTAACAAACCAGAAAAAAATATTTATGAGTTTTCGGGTAAACAAAAAAACATAAAAAATGGGCAATTTGGATAAATGAAGTTTAGAGCAGCGAATGTCAATACGCAAGTAAGAGGCAGCACTCAATTTCGTC